>PVJH01007129.1:83347-95551 GCA_004026705.1 Nesogale talazaci | reverse complement strand
AAAAAAAGTACTAGAAATTGCCTCTGAAGAATGCTATAAGAAGATGTAAAATATTCATATAAACCTTTGTGGTGTGTTTTCTCTTCAGCTTGAGATTCATCCTCAGCCGTCTATGAAAAGTAAAGAGACCCGGGATAAGTAAAGCACTACTCAAGAAGATAAAATCAGAGACCTAGGAAGATCTCAAAACCTCCGGTACAAGCACAATCATCAAAGTAGCCTGAGCTTGGTGTCATGACAGATGAATGTAAATGAACCAAAAACCTAAAAGTGAACCTGTTTACTTAGCGACAGTTCATCTTTGATAAAGGGTTGGGAAATGCATTAACTGGAGAAGAGATAGTTTCTTTAAAATCTTATGCTGAGAAAACTGGATTTACATTTGCAGAATAATGAAATAAGCTGCTTAGTTCTCACTATATATAAAATTAGCACAAGAGGTATCAAAGACCTATACATAAAACCTAAAGTCATAAAGATCATCAATGAGGCTCAGCCCTGGTGGCATAGTGGTTGTGTGCGGGACTGTAACCCACAGGGTTGATGGTTCAAATCCAGTAGCAGCTCTCCAGGAGCAAGGCCAGGCTTCCTACTCCCACCAGGGCAATGATACCACACACACACACACACACAAAAGATCATCAATGCAAAAAAGGGAGCAAACTACTACTTGGGATAAAAGCACTACCAAACACAACTGAAAATGCACAAATAGTAGAAGGCAAACTAAATGGCTGCAACTTCCTAAAAATTAAACATTTGTGTGCATATCTAAAGACTCTCTCAAAACATACAAAAGAGAAATTATACACTGGGTAAAAAAGTCAGCAATGACATATTGTAGACTGATCTCTAGAATGTATCAATAGCTTCAAAATATCAATAAAATATCAAAAATGCAAATAATCAAAAATTTTTAAATGACCTGTGGACTTGCCAAAAAAGATATTCAGAAGGTTAACACAGGAAGACATGACCTCAATCATTGGCCATTAGAGAGATGCAAATCTAAATAGCAAGGAGATATCATGTCACCCTAGCTTTAATATCAAAGTTTAAGAAAACACAATTTATTACAGTCTAGAGAGGGTGTGGATACACTGGGACACTAATCCAATGTAACTACTATAGAAATTGATATGCTACAAGTCCTGTGAAATCACTATGGAAAATGACCCAGAGCAAAAAAAAAAATGGCATGGTGCTTACATAAAGTTTCAAACTGAAAAACCATATGACCCAGCAATCCTGCATGTAAATATATATATATATATATATATATATCCTAAAAATAAGAGCCCTGAAATGAACAGCTATATCCACATTCACGTTCATAGCCACACTGTCTCAATGGATAAAAGACTTAACCAATGGATGAATAAATAGTAAACAGCCATGGCATATGTATGCAATGGAGTACAGGCAATGTAAAAGAATAATGCTGAATCTGTAAAAACCTCATGACATGGATGAAATTAGTCAATCCTCAAAAGATGAATCTTGCATGAGACCACGAATGTTAAAAGTTATGGAAAGGCTTATTTATAGAGAGAAACATTCTTGGAAGAGTAGCAGGAGTCAGAGGAGAAGGGCGAATGAATCACCAGGTAGAGTGAAGAGACATATTAATTTGGTTGAAGGAAAAGACAATACACAATGGAGAGACATACAGGACAAAAAAAATGGAAGTAGCAAAGGAAGACCTTGGGTAGAACACAAGGAAAAAATGAACTAAAGAGAATAAAGATAAATGCTATTACACATGCAATTACACTACAACAGTAATAACAAGATCTACAAGTAGATACATATGATTTAAGAATGGATATTCAGGCTGAACAGATGTAGGATATTAAATATATATTTATAATTACATATAAATCATATATATGATTTTAAAAATACTCACTGGGGTCTTAAATGCTGGCGAGCAGCCACCTAAGGTGCAACTATTGGTCTCTCCTCCTCCAAAACAAAGAAGAGTGAAAAAAAAAAGGAGCATGAAAATAATGAGCCCAAAGGATGTGTGAGACACTTGAATTCAAGCTTCCATGACCCTCTGCAACCAAAACACTTGGTGTTATCAGCTACCATGACCAGCTCTTTTGAAAAGGTTCACATTAGAAGATTCTGGTTAAGTGAGAAAATGTGGAAGAAAACACAGAATGACAAGAGCAGACTTCCTGGTTTGGCAGAGATTAGTGGAACTACCAAGAGCCCTGCTGGTGTAGGGGTTCCACGTTGGGCGTCCATCTCTATGGTCAGCAGTTTGTAAACACCTAGAGTTCCATGGAAACAATTACAGCCTCGGAAACCCACAGGGGACCCATATGAGTTAGCATGGACTCAATGGCAGTGAGTTTGGTTTTTTTTTTTTTTTTGAGTGGAACAGTCAAGGCTGTGACCCTTATGATACTTTAGGCCTGGAATTGAGCTCACCCCTTTGACTCACCTTTCGGCCATAGCATAGGCCGATTAGGTGAAGAGTAACACCAGTGAGATACACATTCATTAGAACATTCAACTATACAAGACCAAATGACAGAAGGCCCCCAGGAAGAAAGCTTAAGAGACAGATGGGATGAAAAACATAGGAAATGGAAAAGAGAGGCATTACACTGTGTGGACTGCAACCTCCACAATCAAAATGTGTCTACAATGTTCAATAGAAAACCAATTTGCCCTGTAAAGTTTCACACAAATCACAGTAAAAAAAAATTGATGAGTGGAGGTAAAAACTATGTGATTATCTATTAACGCATCAGCCAGTTAAAATCTAATCAAGATGTGATGCCCCCCCCCCCAAAAAAAAACAAACAAATCTAATCAAGATGAAAATGGAAATCATCAGGGTCAATCATTGTCTCAGTGGATGGCCACTGGATTTGGGTTGCTCCACTGTGAATCCTCCTGTGAAGTTTACTAACTAAAGTAGTGACCGTATCTGTTAACAATATCAGAAAGAGTTGACATTTATTGCGTGTTTATTATGAAGAAGTCACCGTCAGCACTTTGTTTTCTTAACGCCATTTATTCCTTACAACAGCTCATGGAGATAAGTGCTACTGTTGCTTATTTTACCGTATTTGAAATTAAGACACAGAGGGTAAGACAGAGAGGTGAAGAGGTTAAGGTGCTTAACAAATTACAACTAGAAGATGAAGGATTCAGATCTAAGCAGATTACCTCCAGAGGCCAGCACACCTTGCCACCATCACTTCTGTGGCTTCATTTACTATTCCTCTCTCTGAACCCTTGTCCCCGTCACACTGCACTCCTAGATATGCCAGACATTCTTCTGCCTCTGGTTTGTTTCTATTTCCATGGGAAAACATGTTCTCTCTCCACCCCCTTCAGTTCACAAAACTATCATTGTGAAGAATTCTCTGACACTTTTCAAAGTGTCATTGAGTTGAATATTCTATCCATGCATTCTGGGAAAGCTTTAGATGGAATAAGGACAACTGAACGGGACTGAATGATCCCAACTCCCTCTGGAGCTTGGGATCAGCTGGGCTCATGGAGAAAGGAGCAGAAGCAGAAACAGAGCTAGCTAAAAGCACTTTGGGACACACATAGAATTGTGCGCTTCTTTCGGGTGCCTTCTTTGCATGAGCTAGGCCAAATATTCCTGAACATTCAATCTTCATGGGGGCTTATAGCACTTGGCATCTCTGGTGAGAATTAGATGAAAGGAGGGGTGTGCCCGCTTCCTTGTGGCTAGAGGTGGAAGGAAGAAGACTTTGGGTCCCTCATAATGGGTCACGTCTCCATGGCTACATTCCCAGGAAGGAATCACTGGTATCCTACACCATAATGAGAGGGCTAACTGCCCACACTTCAAGAATTCATACAAAGCACACTGGCAGTTCCTGGTCCCCTCAGTAGATGGGAAACTGAATGGTGGTGAATTTCAGCTGTAAAGCTTATAGTGTTGGGGAGGAGTGGTTACTGAGCCATTGTCACTGAGCCTCCACTGACTCTAACACTTCCACAGTTATTTACTGATTTTGAGTTTACCCTACTTGTGCATATGAACACTCACGTGGAACTCAATGATCTTAGTGAAGAAAGGCAGTGCTATTTATACGAGAAACAGAGACTCAGATCAAGTGATACCTCAATTTCATTGTATATTAAGTGCAATTCAAAACCTGGACTTTTTGCTCCAAGAACAACGCTTCTTCCAACACACCGGGACGTCAGTATATGGCCTAGTACTAATGCACACTCAAGTGATTATCAGATGGCAACCCCAGAATCCTCATGTTTATGAACTTTTCATGTTTGTTAGGAAACTTGGTGTCACAGTGGCTAAGTGCGAGGCTGCTAACTTGCAGACTAACCACTCGAACCCCCAGTGGTCTACCAGAGAAAATGTAGCAGTTCGCTTTTATAATAATTTAGTCTTGGGCTCTCCTCATTCTCAGATGTGACTCAAGCCAGAAGTACTCCAAGCCTGAGACACCATAGATCAACCACTGGAGCAGCTCAGAGGGAGTGAATAACAGCTCTTCAAGTCTGCAATTAAAAAAAAAGTCTCCAATAAAACTACATTGCAAAAAAAAAAATGGCTAAGAATCAGAATGGAAAGAGTAAAGAAAGTTGAAGGGGCTGCCCCTGAAGAATGTGTGGTAGAAAAAATACTGGAGCGATGTGTTGTGAATGGGAGGGTGGAATATTTCCCAAAATGAAAGGGGTTTACAGATGCTGATCATACTTGGGAACCTGAAGAAAACTCAGATTGCCTGGAATTAATTGAAGCATTTCTTGATTCTCAAAAAGCTGGTAAAGACAGAGATGGCACAAACAGAAAGTCCGACAGTGAAGAAAGCAAATCAAAGAAGCAAAGAGATGCTGCTGGCAAACCAAGAGGTCTGGCGATTCACCAAAGCCCGGACAGCAGTGGGCAGTTCCTGCTGCTCATGAAATGGAAAGGTTCACAAGGGGCAGACAAGGTGCTGGCACAAGATGCAAACACAAAATACCCTTAAGTTGTCATTGGGCTTATGAAGAGACTAACTTGGCATTCGTATCCAGGAGATGAAGCTTAATAATTGTGTCTATATATAAAATTTGGGTTTGGGTCTTGGGTTTTGTTTTGTTTTTAATTATTAGTGTGAAGAGTAGCTACATTCCAATGGAAATCAAGTTCGATACATTTGTTTAGAAGTAGTATAAGATTATTAGGGGAGTTGCTGGGGTGATTTTTTGTTGTTGTTGGATCAATAGCACTGGATATTTTGAGCAAATAAAGCTTCCTATAGTTGCTTCATTTAATAGAAAAGAACACTTGATACCATAGTATATTATTTCCTTGCATTAGAGAATAGCTTTTCTTACTATTGGGAAACTCTGCTTAGTCATTACTAAATCAGAACTTGTTTATCCATTAATGCATTCCTAAGAATGATTCTGGGGTTGTTTGGTTCTGTTTTCCTATGTGTGTGTGTGTGTGTGTGTGTGTATAAATATATATGTACATTTTACTTTATTTTACATTTACCAAAAACAAAACTATTCAAAACAAGAAAAGAACAGCATTTAACAATCATGCGTCATTGCTACAGGGAGGCTATCTTTTTGAACTACTCAAGAATAAGATCAACTCAAGTAAAAAATGTGGGTCGGGGAGGGTGGGGGGGAGGTAAGTAAATGGGGGGGGGGTAAGTCTTAAGTTTTCAAAGCAAATAAATGACCCAGTAATTAAGTATCTTAAAAAAACTACTAAAATCAGTATCTATAGAGTCAGATAGATGAAACTTTACCTGCAAAATCACCTGAGTGAAAAAATCTTATCACTACTCAAACCCTCTCCCTACCCAAATAAGAAAACTACACTAACATTATGGTATGTCTTTGTTAAATGGACATTTGTTCCTTTTAGATAGTCATATTCCTATGTTATATTGATTAAAAGGTCATGAATCGTGGAATGTCCTTAAGACCTTGCTGGTGAAAACCTAGTAAGATGATTAGAGATGGTACCATTGAGGACAGGTGGGCATAAGCAGGTAAACAAATCGTCATCTCGACTATTTCCCTGTATGGTCTGTTTTTCATCCCAACCCATTCTCTACACATAAGTTCAACCTTCCCAGTATTGGGTTACTCTAGTTCAGCTGAAGCCACAAAACACACCTCTGTAGTAATCAGAATGTTCATCCAATTGTGGGTTGTTTACTTTATTGTAAATACTGGTGAACAGTAGTCAATAAATAGTTTTATATTACAATTTTTAAAAAAAGATTTGGTCTTAGGAACCCTGTTGAGCAGTTCTACTCTGTTCTAAGGTTCCTATGGAGGAGTCGTAATTGACAGAGTTGGCAAACTGGTTCTTAAGCCATATGCTACTCTTTCAGTACATGCACGTGACTCTTAAGTAAAATTGAAAACGCTTTTAAGACTATTACTCAGATAATGGTGATTTCTCTTGTTTGCAAAAGATATGTATGGCTCTCAATTTAAATTTTAAATTGTTGTGAGGGATAAAATTGGCTTCTGTTTCAAAATTTTTCTGACCCCCGATTTTGAGAATGCAATCTTAATGTAATGCTCCCATGATGCTACTCTACCAGTGCTGTTTCCAGGATCAGTTACTTTTTATTTACTACTAGTTATTTTTATTTACTACCAGAGACTCTGAGTAGAAAAAGCAAGTGGAGTTTTATATATATATATAGGTTATAATTTATTTCATAGCACCTCATTTATAGCATTTTCAAGTACAACATTTTGCTCAACATCATTTATACTTAAAAAACAGACACAACTTGGTAAGGCACCAGGTTACAAGAGACGACCTTGCTCTCATTTTGGCTTATGGAACAATAGGTGTGTAGTTTCTGTTAAGTAGGTCAAAAACGAAAAACAGCATTAGAAAATGTTCATTTTTATATACATGGTAAAAAGGGGCAGAAAAACAGTTTGGGAGTATATCATTTCTTTAAAATTATGATGTTAGCCTACACTTTGGACGTTAACATAGCATTCTCTAAAGCACATTTCTTACAAAATTCTTCCCTGCATACAAAGTTGCACACATAATACTCCTTGCACTTTGAAGTGTATCAATTTGATATTTAACTCAAACACATATTTTAAATGCATTTTCCACTCAATTCCCTAATTCCACATAAAAGTTTAGTAAATCTTGAAGCAACCACAACTTTACTACTCTAAAAGTAAAGTGACTTATTTAAAACAGTTGCATTTAAATATCATCCCACTAGATTTCCAGCCCGAATATTCCCAATTTCTTCAGTTTTCCAGCACTGCACTAGGGACCACACAAGCCTTTTCTTCATTACATGCTCTGCCCAAGTATCCTTATAGTAGAGGATTCAGAAGGGTTACCCAAGGGGTACTGTGTATAGTCCAAATACACTGTCACATGAATAAAACATTGTTCTTGTGTTGTCTCTTAAAAATTCATTTTCATAGTACTCTATGACATTTACTTTCATATGAAAATATGTAAACTCACCTAACAGTTAAATATACCCACCCCTGTCTTCCTGCTCCTGTTGCCTAGGAAACTGTCCCATGTTCTTTGTACATCAAGACAGGGAAAGTCCATGTGGAATGGCTTTCTACAAATATGTAAGCTAGGCATGGCAAGATTAAAATGCATCTATTTAGGCTTATTTTATGCATCTTCCCAAATGAAATTATTTTAATCATTTGGGTTGCAACCAATTGCTTCAGAAAACGATAGCATAATCAATTTCAAAGTGTAAACAGTCTATGTATTCTAGTAATTTAAAGATTAACTTTTTTCAAGCAAAGAAATTCTTTAATTTGATTTTTCAACAGAAATAAAAGAAGCCTCAACTGAAGTGTAATATGATCTTTAACTTATTTTCTATAGTAAAACACCAATTGGATTTTTAAAAGTTAAAAGCATAGTAAGATGCCAGAAAAATATCAAATTCCTCTACCCTCTGGCTTTCCCAAAGTTTTCCAAGAGAAAGTTATTGCACTGATTTTGAATAAATCTGCTTAACTCAATGCAAGCTTGGCATCACAATTCAATATATGTATCCTATCTTTTGGCATACCCCAAACATACCTAGCAGATGACAAAGCTACCTCCTGATATGGCATTTTTTTTCCTCCCAAAGAGTAAACTCTGAAGACTACCTTGAAGGACAGACACATTTCACAAATATGTGACTTTCTTCATGAAGCAGCAGAATAGAAGGGACGTGGAGTCAGTACCCCTTGCTTTTGGCTACCTCACAGAGGACCCAACCCACTGGGGTCATTCACCAAATCATCTGCGAATTCAACGAACAGCTTAACCGTGTTTTGCAATTGTTTTACGTTTACTTGAAGGCAGTCAAAAAATGGTGCAGATCAAGATCCATTTAAAATTATTACCCCCCCCCTTTCACCAGTCACTGCTGACTCACAGTGACCCCACGGTGGGTTTCTAAGACTGTAACTGTTTACAGAGTGGAAAGCCCACTCTCTCTCCCACAGAGCTGCTGATGCTGTAGAACTTATGACCATGTGAACTGCAGCCCAACGTATCCCCACTGCGATACCAGGACTCCTTGATGTAGGGAAGGATGAAAGATACCTTAAAAGCAAACACACAGAAAAACTTACCTTCTCCGAAGCCAATCTTTCTTAAAATCTGTCTTTTGTGGTCTTGCTTCTTCACCTTCCCCCCATCCCAGTTAACTTTTTTAACACACTGTATCAGCAGTAAACACACCCTTAAAGGCATATGTGTAAGCATCCGGGTGCGGTTGTGGGTATGTACACAGAATACGTTTTTTGGCTGATGAGAACAAACGTGTGTTTAGTGATGCTTCAACATTTGCTGAAGGCCTTTCAAAGAAGTTCACTTTCATACAGAGAGGGCGATTTGGGCACAGACGTTTAAAATGCTCAGATGGTACCTCCTACCTGGGACGTAAGCAGTTTTGAACACACATCACAGAACCTAGCAGATGGCAGCACTCCCTAGAGCACAGAAGCACTCCCTAGGCACACCTTCATGCTCTATATGCATGCTGCCGGTGTTCACACACTGTAGCACAATTGGTCCCCAAATAAAAGCTCCCAACACAGATTTCCTTTTTCATTTAAACTGGGCCATAGGGTCAATCGTTTTACTTGTGCCTGACTACATTTTCATCAACCAGGCATGATAAAAGTTAAACTAGGGGATGTTTGGGGTTGCACAGAGAAAGACTTTTTATTTTCTCCTCATTTTGTTCTTGAAAAAATAAAGCATGGAGCTGACGTGGGATTTCAAAGCTAAGTTCCACAGTTGACCTGTGTACCTAAATGATTAAACTAACAAAAAACCTTTTTTAAAACTAACAAAACAAATTACCTTATTGCCAAACAGTTGATTCCACTCATTGTCACCAGGGACAATAAAGCAGATATGTCTGTCCTAAAGGATTCCCAAGCCTGCAGTCTTTATGGGAGCAGAATGCCACACCGTCCTGCTCGGGTGGCCTCAAACACCCGACATTTGCGTGAACAGCCGACCTCCGCACACTGCACCATGAGGGCCCCTTCTCTGCACATTAAACAACCTTGAATCAAGGAAGAGGCTATCGCTTTCCCTCGTTTTCTTCTGTATACTAGACTAGAGCAAATAGCATTCTTGATATCCATATCTGAGGTGTCTTTTTCATGTGAGATATAATTAATTCAAGAGGTGTGGAACTTTACATTTCCAGAGCCGTGAAATAGTCTAAACTTACTTCAGAAATATTTTGCAGAAGCATTTATTCCTACCTCGAAAAAAAACAAGAGGATTAAAGGCAAGAAAGAATACAGCAATAGAAAATTCCACTTGTCACACACACACACACGTTCTCCAAACAGGTTCTACACAGTAAAAGGAATTATTTCAGCTAATATAGCATCTAATATTGATTTCATCTGAAAATAGCTTTTCTGAGTTTCTTGCCAGGATTATACAAAACAACAGTATTTCTTCCACCAGGACTTGGAGAGGTTTTTCACCTTGTCCGGAGTCCTACTCTTGGACTTCTTTGGCTGCAGCTGAGTGTCCGAGTATTGAATGCCAGCGACGATGGCTGTGTCAAAGACTTCTTTGAGGTTTTTCTGAGTCAAGGCCGAACATTCTATGTAAGATGAGGCTTTGATTTCTTCTGCACACAACTTTGCCGCCTCTTCAGGCACTGGCTTCTCTTTGCATTTGTCTAATTCAATGAGGACTTTGACATCTTCTCGGAGATCTGACTGCGTTCCAACGAGGATAATAGGTGCTTTGGGGCAATGGCACCGAATCTCGGGTACCCACTTCTCAGTCACGTTCTGGAAAGAGGACGGGCTTACAACACTGAAGCACAGCAGGAAGATGTCTGCATTCGTGTAGCAGAGAGGCCTGAGCTTGTCAAACTCATCCTGCAACCAAGAGAAGGATACAGCTGTGACTTTTCTCATCAATTTTTCACTAGCAAAAAAAGACCAGTCATAACATTTTCCTTAAAAGCATTCTGGAAGTTAACAGACACCCAGTGGATTAGACATGGAAAAGATAAGAGACCATGGGATCCATGCACCCAACATGACTGGTCTTTTACAAGGGTCAGCAATGAGAGTAAAGTCCACATCAAATCCAAGGCCACCAGTTCATTCCAACACATAAAGAAGGCCCTTATAGAAGGTTTCTGTGGCTGTAAACACTTACAAGAACCAATAGCCTCATCTGTTTCTTAAGAAGGAGCTGCTGCTGGATTTGAATTTCCCACCTTGCAGGCCAACATTTCCCCAGTTCTGACACAATCACTATTTTCCTCAAGGATCACTTATGACAGTACAGCTGCCAAACCCATGACCTACTTACGACTTATAGAAAAAGTAGCAAAAATAGATGAATTGCATACATAAAAACATAGCTTGATAGTGCAGAGTACTTCAGACTTACTCTCTCAACGTTGGATTCTTCGCTACCTTGAGAAACAGGACTGCACCGAGGTGAGTCCCTGAGCCTTCAACCTGACACCAGTGAATCATAGTCTATTAGGATGCCAGCCTCTGAGAGCTGCGAAGTAGGGAGCATGCAGACTACCATCTCACCTGCACTGCCCATACACCATCCAGAGGATAATGTTAACCAGACGAACTGGACAACCCAGAAATGGAGTTGATGACCTTTGTTAGATCAGCCACGCTCTGGCAACCAAGAGGGCATGTGACCCCCTCTCTGTGCCACTTAAAGCACTGCTCAGTGTGCTCTCCTTCTTGTTTAAGATAGAAGCACCTCCTTTCTTCTTGCATCATCTTTTCTTTCTGGTACATATTTAATGCTATGAATAATTTCACAATAATGAGTAAGAAGGTACCCAGTCCTTCTGTCACCCAACGTGCATTACTTTCAAACTAGCACATTTGCACGCATCCCTGCCTGTGACTTTTCCCCTAGGTATAAAGGAAACGATGCCTTTTTACTTGGAAGGTAGTTCCTTTGAGACTCAGATTACAACTGTGGAGCAGCAACCACTAGTCAATATTAAAGCCAACAATCCAAAAGGATCAGAAATGAATAGAGTCATTTGCCAGGCTTCTCAAAGAGAAAGCCAAGAGGACAGCTAAAGTTTCATGGTGCCACTTTTGTGCTGAAAGAATAAACAGAGAAACCCAACCAGGTACATTACAGCTCAGCTCTGAATAGATTTGAACTGTTCCCTGTGTTATCTGTAGATCTCTCTTGCTTTTTTCTCTCTCTCTTTTTGGCAGTCAAACACACACACACACACACACATCATTATTTAGGTAGCTAAACGTCACCTCTTGAAAATGGCCATCCTCGTTAGGGAGTGCACTGCCAATAAAAAGAAAGGCAAGCACAAGAAAACCTGGGTTTGGAAAGCTGACTTCACAAAACCTCCTGAGAGTCTGAGGGCTCAGGAAGCAAAATAGAAATTAAACCCTGCTGTTCATTGCCTGACCTTAGGTATTTGCTAAACTCAATGCAGTACACATAGGCACAGTAAGGCCAGCTGGAATGCACCACTCTGTGAAAGGAGTTCTGGGGCCAAGCAGTGTGTGTGTGCTTGCCAGGTCTGTATCAAAGAAACTGTACAAGATTAAGTTTGGGTGCAGGTGGGGCAGGGTCTGGGAAAGACAAGCTGCTAAATAGTACACGTCCCTCTGGTCATGCAGCAACCTGATCCCTCCTCTCTCAAGCATACAATTTTTTCTCAGAAC
>PVJH01007129.1:0-83247 GCA_004026705.1 Nesogale talazaci | reverse complement strand
TCAGGCAGTAGAGTTACCCTTCACTTCCCTTTCACTTAGGAATGTCTATAAGAAACCTGCATCTTAATCTATCTTTATGAATTATCTGTGCTCAAGTTCTTCTAGTATTTGAAGTCCACTTAGGTAGATGGAGTCACTTTATCAACCCCATGAGGCTACCATAAAGACTGCCTCGAGAAAGGATGGATTCCAGTAGCAGGGTCAATTCTAGAAAATATAGCAGATGCCAATACAAGTCTATTAAAAGATAAATTATCTGGATCTGAAAACACAAAGATTAGCACCGTGACCAGTTTGGCTAAGCTAAAGAAAATGCTAACATTTTTCTGGGGAACAATACATGGATGACAAATATACAGTCTTTCTTCCCATTATGTATATGGCAAAAGATATTCCTATGTGATGATATGGAGAGTGAAATAAGAGTTTTTCACTGCAGTGCTATCTGCTCTTCCCCTAAAAGGCCCCTGATAGCTTTTACATGTCCTGAGTTTTGCTGGTTTATTATTCACCAGCTGTGAGCTAGCTGCTCTACCCACACTGTAACCAAAACCAAATGCAAATCAGTACTGACTCTTAGCGACCCCCTGTGGATTTCTTTAACTTTTTACAGGAGTAGATGGTTAGAAAATCTACTAGTAATAAGAAAGTGTTCCTGCCTTTTTCAAAGCAATTTAGATTTAATTAGAAATACCAGTATGGCACTCAAAAAGATGAAACACTAAACGAGACTGTGTTCTTTGATTTTTCTTTCAAAAAAAAAAAACCAGCATATAGATTGTTTTTGTTTTTTCCTGATTCCCCGTGAAGGGGAAACTGAGGAGTTTAAGGAAATAACCTGTGTACGGAGAATCCATTTCAGCAAACTCAGGAGGTATGTGTCCCATCTCTGAGCCCTACTCTAATAAGGTAATGCATGATTTAAATGACTTGAATATTTGTTTTACGGGATGATGAGCACCTTAGAAGTTCTTCAGTGGAACTCTAACAAGGAATTACACATGTTCCATACTTTCCCCATCAGTCACTAATGGTGTTGTCTATGTGGTGGTATGATAGCACTAAAATAAATGGTCACTATGATTTTCAACAAAGAAGTCCTAGTTTCTGAATTTCTTGAGCTTGGGATGTACCCGACATTGATATCTTTGTTATGAGATGGACTGGCCCATAGAGAGTCAGATCATAAATGACAAAAACAAATATTAAAAATTACTGATTCATATAAGCACCCTCTTTCTTGAGCAATTTTTTTAAAAGATTCAATTCATGGACCTTTAATAAGTGACTGTAAAAACTTGTTTTCAGAAATAATCCCAAATTATTACTGTTTGTAATAAAAACCCCAAGTGAATTATATTAGAGGTTTCAATAAGATGTTCTCGACTCTGCTTCCCCCATTCTGCTTTGCTGCCCCCACAAAAAGCTTGGCCAGATCCTGTTTGAGGGGTGAGTGCTGAGGTGCTCACCTTTCTCCCCCTTCCTCTTTGAGCTGCTGCCCGCAAGGGTGAGCTTACTGCAGGAGGTTCTAGAATGACCCCGTTATTGAAAAGATCATTTGGAAACTCATAAAAAGTTATCTGGAAACCTTTAAAAGGCTATTTCCTTTCCCAGGACCGAGCAGTAAAGTGATACTGACCTGGCCAGCTGTGTCACAAAGCTGAAGCTGCACAGGCCGCCCATCCACAGACACCACAGCTTGAAAACAAGAACAAAATGACCGTCAGAAGGTGCCTTTTTAACCCCTTGCAAAAGAGAACAACGGTTAGTTTGCGCTTCCATTTTGGTTCCTAACCCTTCAATTCCTCTCCTGGGTCCCTCAGTGAATTAACGACTAAAACAAAGAAACCCAATCCTAAGGTAAACATTTGGGTATACAAACCCTTCAGGGCGCCACAAGTCACTTGACCAAAACAGATGAGGCAGCAATTCACTGCGCTCTTTGAAGGCACCACCAGAAGGTTCCTTCGTTGTCTTTCTTCCCCAAGATTTATTTTCCTGTCACACTTATTTCAAACGACCTACAAACAACACTGAGAGTCAGTGGGAATGAATCTTATCTTTTTTAATTGGTGCAAATTCTCACAAATAATTCTGTTTTCCTTGGGAAGCGTTCCTGAGTTCAAGGTTTATCCACAAAGGTTAGCTTGTTTTGAGAACATGTGCAAACACAGCCTGTCTGCGTCCCCATCATCCTGTTTATGAACCAGGTTACTGCTTCTCTCCCCATGTCACTTCATATAAATATATGCACATTAAAGAAAAGAACATCATGGTGCTGGAATTTGATGGTGGGAAGGGGGTGACCCATGGGGTCTTTCATTAGGGAAACCTTGCTTATCAATGTCTTTACAAGTCCATGTGGAGATAGGGGATTAGAACAGAAACAAAGTATCATTTCGGTTGGGAAACTCACTTGCTTAAACCCATTGCTATCAAACCGCTATTGACTCATTGTGAGTTAGTAGAAGTACAGCCCTGGGAAAATCGGAATCTGGTGGGTTTGAAAACTTCTAGAGCAACAAGAGCTCTTCTCTTCATCATTGCACCAGGAGGGCTCCTCTAGCCTGCCTTTGAGTTTACACTTTGGGCAGCTCACCGCAAGGTCGGCAGTTCAAAACCACGAGCTGCTCGCGGAAGAAAAATGCAGTCTTCTACTCCCATAAAGAGTTATAGTCCGGGAAACCAAAGGCGCGATTCTGTCCTGCCCTACCGTGTGGCGATGCTTTGGGATCGACTCATAAGAGTTTTTGAGATGAAAGAAACCAGGGCTCATCATACATTATGAAGAATCTAAAAAGTGGCTAATGAGGCAGTTTTTTGTTTTTAAAGAGGGGGCAAGAAGGCGTGTACAAGAATGCGTGTACACCTACTGTGGATTTTAACTCTCTTTCTTAAACTTAAAAAAGACCTTATATATTTAAAAAAAAACAGCTCGCAATTAAGAAAGCCCTCTTTAGCTGTGTACCTATCAAACCATGCGACGTTACACCCAATATGGAAGCGCTTGTCATAGCATAAGGAGACACAGGGAAAAATCTTGTTGGCCTTGGAGTCGATTCTGACTCATGGGGACCCCATAAAGGCTCCGCGACAATCTTTACAGGAACCGATTTCCAGGTTTTCTAGGGGCGAGTTGGCCGGGCCGACCTTTCGGTTAACAGCGTGGGCCTTCGTCCTGGCGCGACCCATTCTGTCCCCTCTGGAAATCCACTGAATCCGAACTAGACCCCTTCCCCGCTAGAGCCAGCCCCTTGGGAATCCCCCCCACTAGCTGAATGAGCTATCTTTTATCAAACACTCATGGTGGGTGCCCTAACAGCCAAGTGCTTGACAGCTCTGCCGTCCCCCCCACAATCCCCTCTGAACCTCCCTCCTCCCCCCAGCCCCGGCAGCCCAGCCCCTCACCGGAGAAGTTGTCGAAGGCGGTGGGGATGTATTCGGTGGGGTAGCCGTTGGTGGTATAGCTGACCACCAGGCTCGTTTTGCCCACGGCGCCGTCTCCGACCAGCACGCACTTGAGGCAGCGGCGCTCCGCTCCCCCCGCTCGACCGCGCGGCGCTAGCGAGGCGGTGCGGCCGCTGCGCATCCGCCGCGGGGGCACGGGGGGCACCTCGTAGCCGCAGCAGCCCGCCACAGGCTTGCTGATGTACTCGGGGTTCCCTTGCTGCGGCGGCATCGGCTTCCCAATAGCGGACGTGGAGGCGAAAGGCTCCCGGGGCGGCGGCGGCGGCTGGGGGTGGGGAGACCGGCGGCGCTCGGGCTCGGTGCCTGGCCGGTGGCCGCCTCCGCGCGTCCCGGGCGCCCCGAGAGGCGGCTGGCGTCCCCGCGGCGGGCAGTGCGGGAGAGAAAGGGGAGCCGGGCGGGTCGGTCCCACGATCCCCGAAGGATCTGCTTCGTCCGGAGCCGGCGGGCTGGCGGGCGGCGGGCATCCGCCGGGGGGCCGGGACGGCGCCGCGGCCACGCTCCGAGTGGCCCGGCGGTGGGCGCGCGTGAAGCCCGGGGCTGGCGGAGGCAGGCGGCTGTCATGGAGCGTGGGCTGCGGCGCCCCGATCTCCCCAGGCCCGGCGAGCTCCGCCGCGGAGACAAAGGCGGTGCGGCGGAGGGGCGCCGGGAGCGCGTGGGGGGACGCTCCGATCGCTGGGGCGCACGGCCCGGGAGCTGAGGCGGCAGCCGAACCCCCTCTCCTCCCCGCTCCGGCGGGACCGGCTCGCGGGGTGCGGGCGGGGCGGGGCCGAAAGAGGCGGCCCGGTCGGCGCGCCGGGGGTGGTGGCGGGCGCGGCGATCGTCCAGCGCCGAGGCCACAGCGCTCTCTGCCTGCGCGCCGCGCCCCTGCACCTCCCGCCCGGTCGCGCCCGAGCCAGCCGCTGCCACCAGGTTCCCCCGGCCCGTCCCCGGTGGGCGCGGCCGCCGCACTGGGCTGCTCTCGCCGCGGCCGGAGTCCGAGGGAGCCGCCCACTCCAATTGGCCACGCGAGTCTCCTCCCCTCGCCCCAGCGCGGGCGGGGACAAGGGAGCCAACGCCTTTTTTCTCTTCCTCCTCCTCCTCCTCCCCCCGCCCTCTTCCCCGGGCGCGTTTTCCTCGGCACGAGGTGCCATCACTTTGCCCAGACCCTCCGCTCCACGACCGACCTTCTCCGCCCTCCCGCCCCTCACCGTCCGGTCAGTCCCCTTGGCAGGCTGTGGCGAGAAATTCCCATCGCTGGTCCGCTTGCCACCATAGAGGGCAAGAGGGGAGTGTCAAGGGGCATGTCCTCAGTCAGAGGCCTGATGAACGCACTGGACTCCTTTTTTGTAAGCCCCACTATGGGCGAACAAACTAAATTTTCTCCCTCTAAAAAGAAGCAGAAAGATACCAACTACATTTTTAAAGGTGATTCGCCGTTTTCTTTGGCATACCATAAACTTTTATTGCTTTTATGGTGCAGTAATGTGCTTTATAGCTTCAATTGCCTTCATTTGCTTAAATGCAATTTGGAGGCATTAATATTTCGGGGGCCAGAAAGACCCGACTTTCTACGTCTACTCTAGTAGAGTTACAATCTCGGAAATTCATCATGGCAATTCTGAGTCCGACCGTGTGTATCTCTGACGCCTTTTTCCCAAAAGGTAAATGTGCATTTTTTATGAAGCTCACATTATATAGAATTGACCTGAATTCCTTTGTGTAGGAGGGCACAAATCACAAATAACAAATCTTTCAATTCTGCCTATAAAACATATGCAGTTACAATGTTAAAATGGTGAGATTATGAAACTAAAACGTAGAGAAAAAAACACCATTATGTAGGTGTGTCTTGGAAGAAATTCTACCATGTGATCCCCAGCATCGTTTCTATCATTAAGTCCACATTTTTCCAGCTACTAACCCTTTCTTTTTATTTCAACTTTGTCATTTCGATCACCAATAGTTATCTATGTATATTGATTGCATATTTGATCAATTTCATCCTTGCCTGTAGTGGTTGGTGGATAAAATTGAATAGTCGTATTAACTCGTCTTCTTTGCAGGCATATGAATAGTATCCTACCACAGCATTGGACTTCAAAGAGATCTTGAAATGTCCTTTTTTTTAAAAAAAAATTACTTACATTGTTTACCCAGTGTTTAAAAAAAATTTTATCATAAATTAGGAGAAAGTTTCCAGAACAGATCGTCAGTTTCACACATTTTGTTTGATCTCAAGTATATCCCACTTTATCATTGTGTGTTTTGTCTCCATTCAGTCTTTCTTTTTTTGGGGGGGGGCATCACTGCCCTCTGGTGGTGGGAGTAGGAGGCCAGCCTTGCTGCTGGATTTGAACCTCCAACCCAGTGGGCCGCAGTCCCGCACACAACCAGTATGCCACCGGGGCTCAGCCCCCTCCCCTTTTTTTTCAGTCTTTCTTAACCCTTCTGAAATTTGGGGTTGGATAAATGCTGCTCCCTTGCTCTCAAATTCATGTTGATTATTCTAAAGTGTGCACACCTAACTAACACTATTATTGTTCTCCTTAACTCTGTCAATTGTTATGCTGAAAACGGAACCACAGGAGTGAACTCAGTTCTACACCTAAGTGACCACGGGACAAAATTCCAGGCATGGCACCAGTCGTTATCAGACCAGCAAACCTGGTCTCTTTCACTATGTTGAGTTTTGTTTCACATTTCTCTCCCACTTGAACACCTTCTAGTGCATTTAATAATGGTAGCCGGGCACTATCTAGTTCTTCTAGTCCCACTGTCTTGGTCTCGGTGGTAGAGCATACTATTCAAGTGGTCTATGTCTATCAGATTAAATGGTTCTGTGTGTGCAGTTACAGTCACTATCTTTCCTCCAGTCGGAGATAGCGATAGGTGTCCCTTGTAAACTTAACTTTTTATTTCCTATGGAGAATAATTAGGTGAAGGGTTACAGAGAAAATCATAGATTTACATTCAAAAGTTCACACACATGCTGGCCCAACTCTTTCATTGCAATGCCCATCCCCAAGTACCATCCATTATCCAAGTTCATCACTGTTTCCTGCTTCTGAAATCCTCCTTTCCCAACTCTTTGAAGTTGGTGCTTGGATAAGTGCTGTGCTTTTGCACTTATACGGAGCAGCCCGCTGACATTATGGTTATGTAGTGGCCTGCTACTGAGAAGGTCAGCTGTTCAAAACGACCAGCTGCTCTGCCAAGGGTGAAAGATGACACTTTCTATTCCCATCAAGAATTCGTCTCAGAAACCCATGGGAGCAGTTCTCTCCTTTCCTATAGGCTCGCTCTGAGTTGTAATTGACAGGGTGACAGTGAGGTTTTTGTTTTATTGTATTTTTCCTCTCAAATGGTCAATTATTCTAGTGCAGAGGTAAGTTCAGTTTCACAACTGAAAGGTAAGGGCCATAATCTTGAGGATCTCGCCAGCAAGTCTGGTGTCTTTCATGATTTTGATTTTCGTAAACACCTGGTTTGCTGAAGGCTGTGGAAGTCTGAGGACAGTGGAAATCCAAAGTCCGCTTGCAAGGTGATTACCTAGATTCAGCCTCTGGCTAATTCCCTTTGACCATAGTTCAGAGATATGGATAGCCTTGTTATCAGGCAAAGAACATTGCAAAGCTGGTTATGGCGGATGTAGTTAGATTAAAATGTAATATCATCATTTGAGCTCTTTTTACCCATTTTAAAGTTGTTTCCGTTTTTTAAAAAGTGAAAGGCAGGTACAGGTGGGTTAAGCCTCTGGTGAATACCTTCTGACCATTAGACCAGGGGTAAAAGAGCCTTGCTATCCTGCACAGTGTATTGGAAAGTAGATTATTGAAGATACCATTATAAGATTTCTCACCTAATCAATTGATATCTGACCCCTTTTAAATTTGTTCATTTTATTTTTTTTTTTGCTTTCTTTTCAATTGGGGTTTCTAATATGCTTATTTATTCCCTGCCAAGGGTGAAAGATAAGACTTATTTAGTCTAATGAGTTTCTAATGTGCTTATTTATTCAAACAGCCAATCCACTTGTCTCACGGCTGCCCTTGTTCACAATTTCCTAAAGGACAAGGCCCCTCTGTTCTATTGTTGTTGTTGTTTTGTATGCTTTTCTGTATATGAAATACAGGATAGGTAATTGTTTCCTACAGGTATGGCAAGGGAGGTGGGAAAAATGCAGAACAAATAACAATGAGCACAAGAAAGAAAAAAATGTTTGAAAATTGATTGTGGTGATGAGTTTATAACTCTTCTTAATATTTTAAAAAATTGTCATATTGAAAAAAGAATAAAAAATAGTTCTATGAATAAAAGCATGAAAGGTCTGGAAATTTTAACTTTTGGGGGGGGGGTATCACTGTCCTCTGGTGGTCGTGGGAGCTACCCAGCCTTGCTCCTGGAGGGCTGCTGCTGGATTTGAACTGCCAAGCCCGTGGGCCACAGTCCCGCACTCAACCACTACACCACCAGGGTTCAGCCAAATTTAACTTTAAGAATCAGTTTTTAGTATCAATTGCAATTCAATGTAAAGTAAACCCAAATCCTCACCACTGGGCCCAGAGATAACATCTTAAGTGAAGAAAATCAGTTTGGCAAGGCATTCATCTTGCTTGGATCCTTAATCAGTGTTTATGGACGTAGCAGGCAAGAAATCAAATATCCATTGAGTACATCTGCTGCACAAGACCTCTTTAGAGTGTTGCAGAGAAAGGATGTCACTTTCAGGTAAAGGGGTGCTTGACTCAAGCCATGGTATTTTCCACTGGCTCATAAACAGTGAACAAAAGGTACTAAAGAAGAATCAAAGTATCTGAATTGTGGTGTTGATGAAAACTTTTGTGGACAAATTTGTCTTGAATGAAGTCCAACCTGAATGCTCCTGAGAATCAAGACTGATAGGACTTGGTCTCACATACTTTGAACATGTATCAGAAGAGACCAGTCACTGAGAAAGGGCATTCTCCATTCAGCAAATGGAGCGGCCTCACAGCGGCCTCACACATACCAGACCAAGCAGTGTTTCGTGTCATTATGCATCGATAGAGTCACTCTAACTGGAAGTGACTCAACAGCTGAAGAACGGGTCCTTGACGTCAATCAAAACAAACCCATGCCAGCAAGTGGATGCCTACTTGACTTAGCTCATAAGGGCTCGTAAATCTTTATAGAAGCAGAGAGCCAGGTCATTCTCCCAATGAAGAGATGATGGCTTTGAACCCTTATGCTTAACCCACTGCACCCCCACAGCTCCTTTTATCTCTTCTAATGTGCTTATCTGTTCAAATAGCCAACCCACTTGTCTCACTGCCGCACTTGTTCACAATTTCCTAAAGGACAGGGCCCCTTGCTTCACTGAATTCTTTAACCCCAGCACAGCGCAGCATGACTCAGCAATAGTACATTTTCTAGGATGTTTCCCCTCCCCCAAATACTTTTACTTGTTCTACTAGCAAAGGCTGACTACTTTCCAAATCTACTAATTGCAATAAATTTACAGGTTTTAAAAAATATCTTTTTAGATTTTAAATAGTCTGAATATACTTTTTACTATATAACTCTCGCCTTTGTATATTTTGGCACCTTCAACAAACACTACTGTGTCTTCAAGTCCATTTTTCCACCAGCTGCCCTTTAGAACAGAGTAGAATGTCCCCCAAAGGGTTGATAAGGCTTTAATGTTTTGCAGAAACACACCGCCACATCTGTCTCCCAGCTAGTGGCTGGCAAGTTCACACCCCCAACCTTTCACACCCTTTATCAGCTAAGAACTCAAGCATCATTATCCTTTGTGATAGCTTGGGACAGAGAGAAGAGTTTAAATGTGGGAAATATAATAGGAAACTTGCATGGAAATGGTCCTGCGTTTACATGTATGGGGTAATTGAAAATATTATGCCTTGGGTCAGACATACTTAGTCTTCAAAGTGACATCTTTGTTTTTAAGATTCTAATGAAATCTTTTGCAACAAATTTGTCCAATGCAATCCATCACGGGTGTATTCGACTGCTACTTCCATGGGCATTGATAGCTGATTCAAGTAAAATGAAATCCTTGATATCATCAGTCCTTTTGCAATGTTGCTTATTGGTTCAATTGTGAGGATATTTGTTTTCTTTATGTTGAGGTATATTCTATAATGTAGTCTTTGATTTTTCACAGTACATGCTTCAAGTCCTTTTCATGTCCAATAAGAAAGAGGACTTTATTGGCATATCATGAGTTGTCAATGAGTCTTCCTAAAATCCTGATGCCTCTACTTTTTCCCCCATATACTACATATACATATACTACATATACAGTTTCTTGGACTATTTGCTCAGCAATCAAATTAAGTCATACATCTTTGTGATATCCTTTGTTTTCAGCCAAAGGTTCTCTGACATCAGTAATGATACCTTTTGTTACTAAGTTCTCCGAGTCCAGTTTGAACTTTTGGCTAAGATTTGGCTCTTTCCTCACCATAATGTCAGTTTAAATCCTGTCCTGGCAAGTCTAAAAAGTCAATCTGTCACAAGTTCATTTTTAATCATGCAAAATTTATTGCAGATCAAGTGGCTCTGGAGAGCAAGTGAGGGAGGTCCTTTCTAAGTAGTCATGCCATCTGTGACACATGGTTTCCAAGGAGATAGGGTGACAGGTATTGTACCAACTATTAAATGCTTCATGCTGGCCAGGACCACCTTTACAATTCACAGACTAGAACCCTATCCACTGACAAGACACATGAGAGACCTCTGGGAAGCACACAGGTATACCCTGATCAGTAAATGTATTTCTCCTACTTTGAAACTATAATTTTGCTCTTTTGTTTGAGCCAATGGTTGCATTCACTGTCAATCCATATCATTAAGGGTCTTCCTCTTTTTTGCTGCCCTTGTACTTTACAAAGCCTGATGTCCTCCAGGAACTAGTCTTTCCTGACAACATATCAGTGTGTAAGACTTCATCTTTGCAGCTAAGTGTAATTCTGGCGATCTTTTTTCCAATCAGTTGGCCAAGTAGCTGTCGTACAAATTTTGCGGGCATAGCTGCTCCATCAGCTTGTATAAATATCTCAATTGTTAGTCCATCAATTCCTGGAGCCTTGTTTTGGTTAATGCTTTCAGTGCAGCTTGAACTTCTTCCTTCAGTGTCATTGGTACGTGCTCATATTCTTCCTCCTGAAATGGGGGAATAGCAACTAGGTCTTGTTGATAGAGTGACTCTGTGTATTTTTTCAATCTTTTCTTGATGCTTCCTGCATCGTTCAATGTTTTCCCCGTAGAATCTTTCAATATTGCAGCTCAAGTCTTGAGGTTTTTTTCTGGACTTCTTTCACTTTAAGATATTTTGACTATTTAATTCTAGGCCTGTACACATTTCAGTGTAACCTTTTCTTGTCTGTTTGAGCCGCCCTTGGAAATTTTCAGTTCATCTCTTCAGTGGTATCACCTCTGCCATTTGGCTTAACTACTTTAACAGTAAGTGTATGTTTCACTCCCTGGTGTGAGAAGAAGCTGATGATTGCTATCCAAAGAGCATAGAACTGGTGGTTACTAGACTTTGGTTCAGCTTTCTTACCTTCAGGGTGCACAATGAGTGGTGGCCTGGAACCACCATATGCTTTCTCCTTTAATGCCCTCCTTGCTTTTAATGCCCTATGTCTTGTGCTAATCTGGCAGGTGTGGTCGCTGTTGTGGATCAGGATTATTGAAAGCTTTGCCCTATCACCCGTCCTCATTCTTTGTATAAATAGTGCCAAGTTACTTACAAGTTTCATCCGTACAAGTCGGCAATTCATATATTTCAGTTCATAGTTGCACTATACTGGTATAATTTTCTTTTCTCAACAGTGTTTTCAATTCTGTTCCATTAGCTAAATTAATGACACTATCAATAGTGTCCCAGAGGGATGATTTATAATGTTCTCCAGCATAAAATGATAATAATATGCCTAATGTGAAGCAGTGACATATATAAACTACAGATATATGAATGGATTTGGGGCTCTCACTTAATTCTCATCCCAATCTAAGAATAGTTAGTTCTTATGATATGGCCCTGCTTGATGCTCATGCTCATGAAGATGTAAAGATATGGGTGGTATAGCAAAGTGTGGTGAAGAAAGTACCTGATGCATAGCTATCAGAAAGAATAGTGTCTGGAGTCTAAAAGACTTGTCTTCAAATGAGCAGCCATGTAAGTGAGGCTTCAAGAAAATCCACATGGAAGAAACACACCATCTTTTGGATCCAAGGATTATAAATAATAAGATCCAAATTCAATGGAGGGAATGGTATCAGAGTTTAATTTATGAACACCTGGTTTTCAGAAGGCGATGGATGACAGTGGATGCCCAAAATCCATTTATAGGATTCCAGCAAGGATGAGTCCACTCTGAGTATAGTTGAGAGATATGTGAATAGCTGTATTATCAGACAGAAAACATTGTAAAGTCCATTATGACAAAAGTTGTGACAGTTACATAATCTCCGGTCAACTTGCTTGCAAAGAGGTGGAATCTAGCCTGCCAATCAGGTTGCAGCTTCATCATCTCATTTGGAGGCTCACTGGAGGACAGACACAGTTTCCATGTGAGACATTCCTGTTGACAAGCCACATGGAGAAACAATGATGGAGCCAAAGCCCTGGAGTGGGAGGAGCCACATGGAGACCCACACCAATGCTGAGATGCCTCCACCACTACTGGATCCACATGACTGTCCACCCCTGGTCCATGATTTTCCTGGATTTGGCATCAAAAACATCCCAGTCCAGTTCAGATCAGGTCCATAAGTCCAATATTAGCCCACATCTCTGATACCAGTCTATAAATTCTTCTTCAGACTCACAGAAATTGTTAGATTAAAATGTAATATTTCATAATATGATCTCCCTTTCACCCATTCTAAAGTTGTTTCAGTTGTAAAAAAAAGAGAGAGAGAGAGAAAATACACATGGATTAAAGCCTCTGGTGAATGCCCTTTGATGATAGACCAGAGACGTTAATAACTTTGCTGTCAGGAAGAATGCATTGGAGAGTAGATTACTGCAGATGCGGACGATTCTGTGATGTTCAGTTGTGTCACCTGATGATCCCAGGAGCCATCAGTGGACTGCTGCAGGTGGATTCACTCAGCTGACTTTAGGTCTCTGAATCCATCAGTCTGTGCCCTCTGTTGCCGCTGCTTTGTCATCTTGCTTCATGTTCATCAACTTCCATGAGTGCGGAGAAGCCTGACTTGAACTAATCTACATAAACCATTTCTTGATAGAAATACCTTTCTATATACAACATGCACAAGGGCCACTAGCTTTAATTCTCTAGAGAAACCAGCCTAACACAGGTGGGATAGACTCAAGCTCATACTTTGACTCTTGTGGATTTGCTTTCATTTTCTTCAGATTCCAACCTGAACTTACATATGCGCTTTCTGTAGTGTATTCCACAATCACTCTAAAACCTCTGCCCTGGCTTTAGAGGCTGATAGTGAGCCACTCCATCATCTCTTCCAACAAATGTGGGCAGCGTGTGTATTCCATCTGGAGAAGTCCACACGTATCCCATCTGGAGAAACCTTTTGTGTTATTGGAAAAAGTATTTTCTATAAAGTTGTTGTTCTTGCAGAATTCTATCATGCAATCTCCAACTTTATTTCTATCACTAAGACCATAGTTTCCAACTACATTTCCTTCATCTTTGTTTCTCACTTCTGCATTCCAATCAAAAATAATTATTCATGCATCATGATTGCATGTTTGATCAATTTTAGATTATAGATAATAGAATTCTTTGCTGAATAACTAGCTTTGTAGTTAGTGTGTAAATCTGAATAATATTTATATTGTCTTGATTTCCTTGTATATGAATAGATATTATCCTATCACAGACAGCTTTGTATTTCAAAATGGATCTTAAAATGTCCTTTTTGATGACAAATGTTATTCCCTTCCTCATTAATCTGTCATTCCTGGATAATGAGCCATATGATTTTTTTATTAAAAATGGGTGGTGCCAGTTCATTTCAGCTCACTAACTCCTAGAAAGTCCATCTCTATATGTGCCATTATATTTTTTACAACTTCCAGTTTTCCTACATTCATATTCATATAATTCAAGTTCCAATGATTAATTGATGTTCACAGCTGTTTCTTCTTATTTGAGTTCCATGTCATCTGCAAATGAAGTTCCTGGAGTCTTTACTCCCACAGACTTTATCCATGTCATTATGGTTGACTTAATTTTGAGAAGGCAGCTCTTCTTCAATCATATTTTGAGTGTCTTCACCCTTGAGGGGATCATTTTCACTATCTCTAACAATGCTATTCATGGGTTTTCATTATTTGGCTATGTTTCGATGCTATTAATAGGATTTTTGATGGCTAGTCCTCAGAAGTAGACAGTCTATTGATTCTTCATATTCTACTCTTATTCTGCAAACTCTGTTCAACTGAAACCTGTTCAATTTGGGTGACCCTGCTGGTATTGAAATACTTATGACGTACCTTCCAACATCATCATAAAACTCAAGCCACCACCGTACAACAAATTGACAGGAAAGTGGCGGACAGATACCTGTTAATATTAATCAATAAGTATGTTGAAGGAATCGTTTTCTCTGTTCTGTGGGGCAATATTTTTCTAGTTTCAAGTCAATTGACGTTTATAATTACAACTTTAAAGTAGAATGGACAAGTTGCATGTGTTTTTTAACGCCCAACATAGAACCAGGTGTTTCTTAGATGAATATGCTATTGTCCTCTGGTATGCATTCAGAACTTCTAATAGGTTACCTACTGATCCCCCTTTCCTTCCATCTTGCCAGCCCCCACCCCCCGCACCACTATGTGATAGTTTAATTGCCCTGGATGTCACAGTTTGTGATGGGCTGCTAAACTAAAGCTTGACAGATCCAACCCATTCAGTGGCTCCATGGAATAAAGATCTAGAGAATTGCTGAGTTTCTTTTCTACAGATTAAAGACTCAACCAAATACCACGGAACAGCTTTCTCCAACTCGTTTGATCATAATCAGATAAATGAAAATGAAATTCAATTGGTATTTATGTGCTGGCGAGGGCCTCAAGTATTATAATTATCCAATTATTTTTCTATTTAAAAATGTGTCCCTGAGGATTAAAAGCTGTAAGGTTGGCATTTCAAATCCACCAGGTGCTCCTTGGGTTAAAGGTGAAACTGTATGTGCCCCTAAAGGTTTACAGACTTAGGAGTGCAACACAGGTTTGCTTTGAATCCGAAATCGCTCATTGTTCAGGGATTATTGAGATTCATGAAAGAAAATATTTTGAAAGAGGAATAAAAAATTTTCTTTCTGTATCAAATACTAAAACAGAGAAGTGAATTTATGTTCAAATAAGTATGCTTCTGGATTAAAGAAGTTACCAAGGTATTATCTTAAGGTCTTTAAAAAAGAAGATGGAAAATCTCACATACTTTGGACATGTTATCAGGAGAGACCAATCCCTGGAAAAGGACATCATGCTTGATAAAATGGAAAAGGAGAAGACCCTCAACAAAATAGGTTGATAGAGTGGTTGCAACAGTGGACTGAAGCAGAAGAGCAATTATGAAGGCAAGGCAGGGCGAGGAACTTTCTGTTTCACATGAGTCACTTGGATTCAGAGTCAACTCAACAACTCACACCACATTAAAGAAATACACTGTTTTTTTATATATACCACCACATAACAAACCACTACGAAGCTGAATAGTTTAAAACAACAGTACTCATTTTTTTCTCACTATCCTTTGGTTAGTTGAGCCATTTTTCTGTCAATCTATCAACCTGGATAAATCAAACCTATTTTTCTGTCAACCTGGACCTATGCATATGGCCACACTCTGCAGGTGGGTTCCTTTCAACTGAACTGTCTACTGGAACTTCTGGGCCTCTTCTTGTCATCTAGTATAGACCTGATATGGAGATATGATAATTTTCTAAACTATAGAAACATGAACTAAAAAGAACATATAAGGCATAGAGGCAAGAGTCACATAAAATTCATTCCTGTACATTCCGTTTTTCAAAAAGTTCACCACCAGTCATAAGTCTTAGGATGAGGAAATGACTCTCTATCTAAAGAGAGACATGGAATTCACATTCAAGCAGAGGTGTCCTTGCTAATAACCAATGTGGTAGATACTCTACCTCATGGGTCTTCTGAACCAGGAATAGACCTTTCCTAAGACTTACTGTCTTATGATTGGGAAAACCTTATACTGAGTTTGCTATCAGTTAGAATCATTTGATGGCAGTGAATTTGCGTAAAGTTCTGGAGATCTTTTTTTTTTTTAATCAGCCATTAAAAATTCGATGAAACACAGTTCTACTCAGACACACATGGAGGCGAATCTAAACTGTTTGGCAGCCATGGTTGTTTTCTCATTTACATAATGGCTGGACATAAATACACGTACACATGAGTTTCTGAGAGTAGAGACATAGCTTTCTGTATGTGCAAACCTGCATTTTGTATGCAAATACATGCGCAAAAGAGTATTTACTAAGGTTTAAAAGATTGATTTTATTAAGTGGTGCTGAAGACTTGGACCAACTGGAACTCTTATCCAAGACTATTGAGAATGATTAATGAACAACAGTTTAACCATCTTTTTAAAAATTAATCAATCTAAAGTCTAGCAACATGTAATTCACAAATCATATAATTCAGCGATTTTAGCCTATTAAAAGGAGTTGTGAATTATTAAAAAATACTTTTTAGAACATTTTTCCTCTCTTATATTCTTTCTTAGTTCTCTGTTTTCCTCAACTTTCCCGACTAGAACCCTAAGATACTACCAACAGTTACTGTTTCTATACATTTACTCATCTTGGATTTCTTACATGCAAAAGTATGCTAAACCTTACCGCCAGCAACAATAACAAATAAAACACAGAAAAACTTCCACCCAAAAGAAAGCATAAAAATAATAAAAACTGCAACAAATTTTAAATGAGTCAAACAGAAGCCAAATGATGAAGTGCTATGTTTTTACCTCGTTCATCCATATTAATCTGCTCTCCAATGTACCCAGTACAGTTATTCACATCAATAGTCAGAGCCTAATTCACATAGGGACTCTGCAAATGAATTAGGGGCTTTCCCTGTCCTCTATCGCCTTCAGTGAACTGAGTGCTGAGATTTAAGCTCTGATATTGTTGCCTCCTGTGATCTTGGATTTTATTAGTTGTAATGCATGGATTATACAGGCTGGTATGCCTCTTCTGTGTGTCTTAGCTGACACTTATATAGCTGCTTGTTTTAAGACAAGTCTATAAGATCACAGTTGCTATCTTTCTGATATCAAGGAACCATACAAAAATAGCATTTTTATAAGAGCTAATAATTGGGAATATCTAAGTGTCCAGACAAGTACAGTGGAGTTGCTATTTTTTGAATTTGTGCAGTACAATTCAACTTCAACAATGAGTGAACTACAGACACATATAACAAGAATGAACCTCATCAACAAAATGAGGAGTGAAAGAAGTTAAACATAAAAAGAATACATGCCATGTGCTTAAGTGGATATGAAGTTTATATAAATGGGCAAAACTTCTCAACAATGTTGAGTATCAGAATAATTATTACATTTAGGGAGGAGAAGAGACTTAAGGGGTTTTGAATGCTCCAATCATATTCTTTTTATTTTTATTTTTTATCCATTTGATTAGGAGCTCTTACAGATATCATAACATTGCATAGTTCGATCACACCAAGCTGTTACACAGTTGCTATCACAATCAGTTTCAAAACATTTTCTTTCTTCTTGAACTAATGTTACTTGTAAAAATTAATAATTATACTTCTTTTATTCACCTTCATGTGCCATATTGTATTTTAAAATGACAATATTTATGATTAATTAAATCAATAAATCATTAAGTATATATTTCAAGAGTCTATTTGCTTTTTAGCCTAGCACAATGCTAATTACATGTGTCCTGCTTTTAAAAGTAAATAATAAACTCATATAACAAGATTTAAATATGACTTGATTTACCATAGCTTTACTTTCCAGGTGCACATATTTGGTTTTTAACATGAGTATTATTTTCTATGAATACCATTTATTGATTTTAACTATATTTAATAAAGTGAATATGCTTTGCAGGATTGTTCATTTAAAGGTCCATTTGTATCTATAAGTTCTTGGAGAACAACTGAAAATACCAGAGAGAGCCCTTGGAAGGATAGCAGATAAATATGAACAATGGAAAAAGGAGAATCGCTGCTAATTTTGAAAATGGACACTGTGCAATGCAGTCTGGCTTCCTTTAGAGGCACCTTCCCCCACGTCTTTGTTTATTTTGCTCTTGAACATCTCCCATCCTAGGTCTTTCCAGCGGTTGAACTCTACCATTCCCTTTGGTCAGAATTGCCTTTCCATTCCTGCTGAACGGCTGCTGCAAATGTCTCCTGTTTGACCTCCCAGCTGCTCTAACCCTACTCACATGAAAAACGCCTTTTCTCCTTCCCTGACCTTTTTAGCAACTGACACATTTCCAGCTTCCCTCCCCAAACACACATCACAGAAACTGCCTAGGACAAACATTTTCCAGCTGCCCAAATTCTCACAGTTGATAAGAACTCTTTAGCAACCACTCTTAGCTATTGCAAAACCTTGACCTTCTCTAACTTTTCTGTCATCCTGAAAATAACAACTGGTCATGTAATTATTTCACAACAACTGAAATCACCCTCGCTAGCAATTCTGAAAGGAAGAGACTGTCCAACTCCCTTTCAAAAACTGTAGCCATCTCTCTTTTCTAAGTCTTATAAATTGAGAAGATGGAAGCACCCACGAGCTTACAATGGGAATGGGAAAGGCATGTTTACATATCCCAGGATTTGGAAAACAAAACAAAATTACTGAGTTTGCCTCAACAGAATAAGACAATGTAAATGCGTGGATATTCAGATGCTACGTAAACACACTTGCTGTAGCAGGAGGTTTGTTTTCTCATAATAACTGTGATGCAGAATGATGTATGGATAGCATAATTTGATGCTCAAATACAATAGAAAGTAAGAAGATCTTTCAAGCTAAACATCTTCTGTCTGGAGAAGAGAAGATGGCTTTGGTCTCCTATTCCCTCTTTAGAAAAAAAATTACTCAGTGCCTCCTTGCAATTAAAATGTTTGTTTTAATTGGCCATAATTCAAGATAAAGTATAGATGTCTGCTTTTGCAGCCCTGCTGAATTGTTCTCCAGGGGATGATACCCACATTGGGAAACACTGACTTAGATGGGTCCATTCTTCCCCCACCAGCATCTTCTGATTGATCATATATTCTAAGCACATTGGAGCCACAGTGATTAGGCTCATGGTGTCCTAAATATTATACATTATTTTCATATTTAATTCTTACAAAGCCTAAACATGTATCCAATTTTATGGGTTAGAAAAATAGTCATTTATAGAAAGTAAATCTTCAATCTTGCCCAGCTAGCCAGTCAAGAGTTCCTAGTTCTGTTTGACCCCAAAGTTTTCTTTTAATCGACAACACAAAAAAGTAGTGACATGATCTTCATAACAATAAGTTTTAAGAATACAGTGTATGTTTTCAATCACGTGGTGTTCTTGATCACATTTTCAGACTGAAGTTCACACTGGACCTGCGGCAACACTGATATGTAGGGAAATACAAGGTGACCAGGGCTTAAAATGTACACAGTATTGAAAGAGAGGAGAAAATTGTAAATGTCATTAAATATGGTGAAATTGGAAATTCAGAGGGGCATTTCTACCCCCATCCTATTGGGTCCCTTTTATGTTGGCATCAACTCAATGACAGAGAGTAAGAAGAGCTGGGAAGAAAAGAAGAGAAAACTCACAGTAAACTTAAAGCAAGAAGTTGGAGCAAAGTTTTTTCTCCTTATATTTATATTCTTTATTTACTAAGAGGGTTGTAGCTATGCTCTTAGGTAATTAAGGAATAGACTATACCTGGGGTGTGTTGGGCTGGGTCGTCTAGAGAAATAAATCCAGTGACATTCATATATGTATAGGAAATAAGTTTGTATCAAATTATAAATTTATATCAAAAAGGCATCCCAAAACAGTGCAACTCGAGTCCATAAGTCTGATGAAACCTGGGGTCCTCTCCTGACTCACATAGCTGAAGGCGATTGTGCGCAAATGGTGACCCATCAGCCACTGGTCTTCCTAAGCCAGTGAAGAGAGCTCTGAAAAAGACATCAAGTAAACAATATCATTTATCAAACAAAAGATAAAACACTTAGGAATAACCATAGCATAAGAGACAAAAGACCTGTACAAAGAAAACTAGAGACCCCTATTTTAAGAGGTCATCTCACACTATCAAGTTCAGGACACTTTATAGCAGTGATAAATGACGAGTCATTTAGGTTATCCCTGTTATTGGATGTACCATGTCAATGTAGTCTTTTGTTACATAACTTACTGATGAAAAATGGGTGCCTTTAGAGACTTTTGTAAGACTGGAAAACAAAAAGAAGTCAGAAGGAGCCGAACCAGGTGTAAGGTGTATGCCTAATCATTTTCCCATTGGAACTCACAAAATTGCTTTTGTTTTATAAGAGGAAGAGCAGGGGTATAGTTATAGTAAGATATCTAATGAAGACTTCCTTGATGTTTTTTGCTAAAGGTTTGGTTAACTTTCTCAAAACACTCAGAATAAGCAGATGTTAGCATTCTATGTCTCTTCAGAAAGTCAGTCAAAAAACCACCGAAGCACTCCCCAAAACTGTTGCTGTCAGGTTTGTTCTAGACTGAGCCGCTTTTCTTTTGACGGGCTCCTTGCACCTCTTCATAGCCACTACTTGATTGTGCTGTGTCTTTAATATCATACTGCAACAGCCATGGCTTACCTCCTGTTACAATTCTTCCAAGACAGTCTTCAAGATCGTGATCTCACTTGTTAAAAAATTCCATTGAAACCACACCAAAATACTAAGGGTGTGCGACAAAACATGGAGCTCCAGATCGAGCACCAAAGATATACTTTGTGACCAGGGTGTGACGCGTCATCCCACTCGACCAGGAGACATTCCTGAAGGTCAACGAGCAGACCTATTTGTAGGTTTTTATATTGTTATTATTATTGTATTTTTGCATGTACACCTACATGTTGAATATTGGGTTTTTTTCGTTGATGTTTTCATTGTTTTCTTTTCTTTGGGTGTTTCATTATGGGATGCCCTTTTTTTTGAGCATGTTATTTTCTCTACAGGTCTATCTGGATGGGGGTGGGCTGGATGGGCGGTCTAGGTGTGGGGACAATGGGACCGATGGCACCAGGATGGATGTAGGGGAGGAAGCTGTTGCCTGATCCAGGGATGGGGGGAATAGCATGTGGTTCAGAATTTGTGGCAGGGCAGATGTGGAAGGTCTGACAGGGATTGATGAAGACTAATGTAATAGAGAGACAATTTTGAAACCCAAATAGAGGTTGAGCATGACATTGGGATGGGAGGAGGTATAGGGAAATAGGGAAAAGAACTGGGTAGTAAGGGGCATTTATAGAGGTAAATACAGGCATATACATAGGTGCATATACTCATATGATGCAGGGGGAATAGATCAATATGCATATACTTACACGCTTAGAATTAGGACAGCAGATGGGCATTGGACCTCCATCAGGTGCTTCCTCAGTGCAAGAACATTTTGGTCTATTAAATTGGCCTTCCATGATGCACAGCTCCCTGACATGATCACAGAAAACAAATGTGTGCATAAGCAAATGTGAGAAGTGCTCTGAATTTTCTGGGAATTTACAGACTGATTTGACGCCCCAGTCAGCCCCAAATCTTTCCACCTCACCAATCTCCATGGAATGCCAAGCGTGAGCTACCTAACTGGCCGCCATCTTTCCTCAATCCGACTTAATACAATTTTGTAGTTGTAAGTAAAATGACCAGATTTTAACATTGGTAAAGGGGGCTTCATTGACAAGGTGGGGGGGGGGGCGGCGCTGGAGAGGCGGGAGATGTAAAGGGGATATATTCCCTTCCTTTTCTTCCACCATCCCCTAGCTTGTCGTGCATTCTTTCCAAAAATCAGGATTTTAAAAAAACGCTGCGGAATGTGGGAAAAATTGTTTAAAATTGGGACCGTCCCATCAAAAGTAGAATGTCTGGTCACTTTATTGTAGAGGAGAGTCAAAACATGAGATATTTTATCATTTACAATCAAATCTCCTTTACTACATTAAAAACAACTTCAATCACAGCTCATGAAATTAAATAGATAAAATTATCTTATTTCTAAAAATATTTTTATTGGCATATAATTCACATGCTAAACTGACAAAATTATTTTAATTTGCAAAACACTTGCATGAAATTATAATCAGTAAAGGATGATATACTATTAGTTTTCAAAAGCTCATGGAAAATACACATTATGAAAAAAAACTATGCTTTGATCTTAAAATGTTTTTGCATTGAAATAACCTTGCACCAATGAGTCATAGCATCTATTAATAGAACCTAGTTTTAGGTACTAAAGTTAGTTTAGGTACCAAGTTGTAAAGGACCCTTTTCAGAGCAACATGGATTGTGCTAGAATTAAATAAAAACAAATCTGTGAAGAAGGTGGGGTGGAAGAATAGTGAAATACTTGATGCTTTATGATAAGATTATGGGAATACTACTTCCCAAGAAAACCAGCCATTTGGAAATGAATGTCATTTTAAAGAGATTTGACATGATGTTGAAAATGAATCCCGCAGCAGAAGGTCATCTACATCAATTTACCAAAAACAAACAAATAGAACCCAAACCAAACTTTTTCATGCCCTAATTGACCTTGAGCTTAAATTGTCTCTCTTCAAGGCAGTGTAAAGTTGGTGTTATTTTCCAATATAGTCTGCTACTCTCTATCTTTTGATGCATTTAATCCATTGATATTCAGTGTCCTTATTTATAGGTGTAGATTTGTTTCTTCCATTTTGCTGTGTTTCCCTTTTCTATGGTTTTATTGATGTCCTTATTCCTCTTCTATTTCTTTGTTGTTTCATAATATTGGTTTTGGGGTGGAGGTGTGCTGTGCTATGCTTTCAGATTTGACTTTACTTGATAGTACTGGTCTTATTTTTATATATTCCTTTAGTTTTTTTATTTTCTAGAAATACCACTATTTCTTCCTCATATTTGAGGGATAATTTTGCTGTATCTAGGATTTTGGGCTGACAGGTTTTTTTTCTTTCAGAAATTTATATATGTCACTCTATTTTCTTCTTGCCCGCATAGTTTCTGCTGAGAATCTGAATTTATCCTTATTGGTTTTTCTTTGTAGGTGATGGTTTTATGTAGCTTCCCACTTTACTTAAAATTGGAGAATTTTCTCTTGGAATCTGTCCAGTTTGGGGTTCTCTCAGCCTTTTCTTCTTTGTGATATTGGGGAGTTTTCCCCATGATTTCTTGTACTATTTTCTCTGTAGATAATTTTTTCTTTCTTCATGTTCTGGGACCCTGAGGAGATAGATATAGGTTGTTTTTATTCATAGTGTCCCATATCATTCTCAATTTTCTCCTGATTCTTTTGCTTTTCTGTTGTTAATTTTTCTCTCATTAATTTAAGTCAGAGTGATTATTTTCAAGACCACTGATGCCCTCTCCATTTACTTCCTTCGGTCTTTTACTATGTTGCCTAATTCTGTTATTTCATTGTTTATCTTATGAGATTACTTTGGGATTAAGGATTTTAGTTTTTCACTTCCTTTCCTTGTTCTCATGAGTATTCCCAACAACTCGTGAAAAGGTCAATACATTATTCTTGTCAATTCTGTTTCTGACAGTTCCAAGGCCTCTTTTTCAGAGTCATCCATTGGATTTGAGATATTTTTCATTCTTTGGGTTGGCTTTTTGGTCATGTAGTTTACTGGGTCATTTTCTGGAAAGAATATGAGAAGTTACATTTTTTTTTATTATTTTCTTTGGTTGTCTTTGGTTATTCCTATTTGAAATGGTGAAAATGAATGTGCTTAATGTATGTTTTGAGCTCACAGGCAAAATTGGCCCTCGAATTCTCAGAGATCATGCTGTTTAGTGAAAATGGATGAGAGTAGGACAAAATGGCTGACAGAAAGCCTGGCCCTGGCTTGATTCAGTCAGAGGCCGAAAGCTATAATTTGTATCAATGGTATAGATTATAAAAGGATTGAGATAAGATAGCTAAGGTTTCAACTTGACTTTTTAAAGAGTTGTATAGTAGGTTTATACTGTTTTCTTCTAACTATTGAAGAGTGGCACAAGTCACTTCTGTGGGCTCCACTCCACTCCACTTGTTTCCACACAGTGATGGAAAGAAGGCATGAATGAATCACGAACACACAAGGACACAATCCACAGAAAAGAAATGGAGGTAGGAAAACACAAGAGTGATAAAATGACATCACAGAGTGCACAGATAGATGTATTAACCCTAAATATCAAAAGAATGAGCTCAGGCCTTAAGAGACAGAGATAAACAGATTGGCTCAGAAAACATAACCCCTCAATCTGCTGCATACAGGAAACACCTCAAGATTATAGACATAGGTTGAGAGTCAAAGGCTGGAGAAAAACATACCAAGCGAACAGCAACTCAAAGCAAGCAGGTATAGCAATCCTAATCTCAGGTAAGATTAGCCTCAACATGCAAACCACAAAGAGACAAGGAGGAACAGTATGTAATGCTCAAGGGAATGACAGAAAAAGAACCACAAAGTATTCTAAACATTTACACTCCTAATAAGCATCCAGCATAATATGTGAAACGCTCCAAAAATAGATCAAAGTCTCAACAATTGTAGTAGGTGACTTCAAAGCACCGTTCTCTGAGAAAGATAGATCACTGGGAAAGAAAGGAGGATAAACACTACAATTAGAAGATTGGACTTGATAGATATCTACAGAGCCCTCCACCCAAATACACACAAAATCACATTCTTTTCAAGCCCACATAGCATGTATTCAAAGATAGACTACATGTTAGAGCATAAGTCGAATCTACATAAATGTAAACTCATTGATATCCTACAGACTTCTCTCTCTGAGCACTGTGCCATAGATTGGGAATTAACAAAAGGAAGATAAAGAAAATAAGGGTAAACAATTGGAGGATGAATTGCAAAAAGAGTATGTACTGGCCCAGATCAGAGATGAAATTGGGAAATTTTTAGAAATCAATGAGAATGGAAACACGACATAACAAAACCTATGAGACATAGCAAGGACAGTCATCAGAGGAGGTTTCATAGCATACACATAAAAAAAGGAGGAGAGACTTATGACTGATGCACTAGGACAAAACCTACAGCAACTAGAGCAGAGTCAACAAGTCAATCCAATTAATAGCAAAAGAAAAGAAATAATAAAAATAATAAAAATGAGATTCAGGAGAGGGAAAATAAGAAAATGATGGGGAAAAATTAATGCAGCTAAAAGTTGTTTTTTTTTTTGCAAGGATAAATTGGATTGACACAACGCTTGTGAATTTAAATAAAGGAGGGAACACATTTCAATAGCAAGGTTGAGGGATGAAAGAGGGGACAGACCCAACAGATCCAAGCGAAATCAAAAGGATAATAGCACAGTACTATGAAGGATTGTACTCCAATGAATTCAACAATTTGGAAGACATGGACAAATTCTTGGAAAAACAATCCCTCCGTAAACTATCCCCGATGGCTGTCAAGAACCTCAACACACCTGTATGAAAAAAATAAACGGGCTGAGCCCCGGTGGCCTAAATGGTTGAGTGCGGGACTGTGGTCTGCGGGATTGGCAGTTCAAATCCAGCGGCGGCTCTCAGGAGCAGCACTGGGTAGTGGCCACGACCACCAGAGGCAGTGATGCCCCTCCCCACCAAATAAAAATAACCAAGGTTATCGGGATTGCCAACAAAAATATCCTCTGGACCAGGTGGGCTCACTGGAGAATTATATCAAGAATTTAGGGAAGAATTGACACCAACCTTACACAAACTCTTTCAGAACATAGAAAAAGATGGCAAACTCCCAAATTCCTTCTACGAAGCTAGTATAATTCTGATAACTAAGCCAGACAAAGATCCCACAAAAATCAAGAACTACAGACCAATCTCCCTAATGAATATTGATGTGAAAATCCTCAACCAAGTACTAGCCAACAGAATACAAAAGTATATAAGACAAATCATTCACTATGACCAAGTAGGATTCATACCAGGGATACAGGGGTGGTTCAACATATGAAAGACCATTAGTATCATTCACCACATTGACATGAAAGACTATAAGTACCACATGATAATATTAATAGATGCAGAAGAAGCATTCAACAACAACCAATTCCTGTTTAAGACACTATAAAAGTTAGGATTAGGGTTACGGTAAGGATATGGATAAGGGTTAGGATTAATGTTAGAGAGAGAGAGAGAAAAAGACACCAGAGAAGATAGGATTTAAAGAAAATTCCTCAGGACAATACAAGCAATATATGAAAAACCAACAGCTAAGGTAGTAGTCAATGGGAAAAAGACTAACACAATCTCACTGAAAAAAGGGACCAGACAAGGATGCCGCTTGTCCCCACTTTTATTTAATATCAGACTGGAGGTTTTAGCTAACAGCATAAGGCTAAGAAAAGACATCAAAAGTATTTGCATGGGGAAGGAAGAGGTGAAATTATCATTATTTGCAGATGATTTGATTTAATATATGGAGAGTTCCAAAAACTCTATAAGGGGAGTAGTGGAAGCAATAGAGGAATATGGTAGAGTGGAAGGATACAAGATTAATCAACAGAAGTCTATCGCACTGCTATACACATTGGATAAGATGACAGAAGAGGAGATTAAAAAGGTGATACCCCTCACAAGAGCCAAGCACAAATTAAAATATCTAGGGATATACCTGACAAAAAGAACAAAAGATCTATTAAGGAAAAGTACAGAACACTATGACAAGAAACCAAGAGTCACTTCAACAAATGGAAGAGTATCCTATGCTCGTGGATCAGAAGACTCAATATAGTAAAGATGTCAGTTCTATCTAAGGCACTATATCGGTTTAATGTAACTGCTACAATTACCCTCATCTTTCTTCAAAGAAATGGAAAAATGATTACCAACTAGATATGGAGAGGGAAGAAACCCAGAATTAGCAGAGAAACCTTCAGGAATGACACGATGAGTGGAAGGGCTTGCTTTGCCTGACTTTAAAACATATTATATAGCCATAGTGGTAAAAAGAGCATGGTACTAGTATAACGATACTCAGACCAATGGAAAAATCTGAAAACCCAGAAATAAGAGCATCAGCAACAGACAGTTGATCATTGAAAAGGGGCCCCAAACTATCAAATGGAAAACAGACACCCTCTTCAACAACTGGGGGTGGAAAAAATGGATATCTACTTGCAGAAAAATCATGACCTTTATCTCACTCCATGCACAAGAATAAACTCAAGGTTGATCACAGACCTTAAGGTAAAACCCCAAACTATTAGGGCCATCCATGAGAGAATTGGGACCAACCTGAGAACTTTCACACAGAGAATACATAAACTATCAGAAATAGAGAAGGACACAAACACAGAGGAGGCACAAATTGACAAGCGGGATATACTGAAGATAAAAATACCTGTGTACATTGAAAGAATTCACCAAAAGAGTTATAAGAGAGTCCACGGACTGGGAAAACATCTTTAGCGATGACACGTCAGACAAAGGCCTTATTACTAAAATCTATAATGCCCTGATAGCTTTCAAAAAGAACAAAATTAACTTTCCACTGAGGTGGTAGGCAAAGGACCTGAAGAGAAGTTTCACAGAGGCAGAAATACAAATGGCCAATAAACATATGAGGAAATGTTCTCGATCAAGAGCCATAAGAGAAATGCAAATTAAAACAACAATGAGATACCACTTAATCCCCTCAGAGATAGCCCAATTCAAAAACAATTAGAAAACAACAAGTGTTGGAGGGGCTGTGGGGATACAGGACCTCTCATCCACTCCTGGAGGACCGGTAGATGTGTAAACCTCTATGAAAATCAATTTGGCCATATCTAAAACAGATGGAAATTGAGCTACCATACAACCATGTAATCCCCCCGCTGGGCATATACTCAGAAGAGGCAAGAAACAAACCATGGCCAGGCATCTGTGCTCTTGTTCATTGCAGCACAGTTCACAATTGCAAGCAGTTGGAGACTGCACAAATTTCCATGAACTGATGAATACATTAAAAAGCTGTGGTACATACATACCACGGTGTATTATGCGTCACAGAAAAGCAATGGGGAGCTCATGAAGCATATCACTGCATGGGAAGAACTGGAGGGAATTATGCTAAGTGAAGTAAGCCAAGCACAAAAGAAAAAGTGAGTCTGCTGAGGTAAGCTTAAAAAATGTGAAAGAAGCACAAAAGGGGCATAGGGGCAAGCTATTGTACACTTAAATTCCTGGCGTGAGACCTAGGTAGAATGGCAGAGACCAGACCAAATCCAGGGCTACATTTGGTAGTCAACTGAGGAGGGGAGGGAGAGATGATGTGTACTGGGGAAATGGGGAACTAAACCACCCAACAGGAGGATATTGTTTATATCTCCACAGGGAAAAAGGGATCAAACTTAAGCCTGGTATTCTAGGATGCCAATGCAGCATGATGGCATGAAGCCAGTGGAGGGGTATGAGAACCCACCACCAATCCTAGCTATTTGAGCAGCCACTCCTCCCCACAGGGGCATTTGCTTTCGAAGTCAGCACAGAGGCTGCAGCATGGGGAGAGGGACATATCTGACCAGAGCACACGAGAGCAAATGAAGTGAAAGGAAGAGAGTGGAGCGCATCCTGGCCCATCGAGTCTTGAGGATGATCTCCCCACTCAGAACAGTCAATGTACAGAGAGGACCATATGGTCAGCCCCACTGTGAAATACGGCATCCCTTGCTGACCCAAGGTCATACAGGGACAACACTAGAGAAGCAGGGGCAGGAGTTCACCCACCCTGACCCCACCACACTGAGCCAGGGTGTGTAGCAGAATTTCAGGAGGGGCAAAGCATGGAGTTCCTGAGGGAGTGCCAAGGATATGCTTTTGGGCCAGGGTGGCACCGCATCTGACTCAACCAGAGGGCATTCCTGGAGGTCAACGACCAGGCTTTGAACTATTTACAGGTTTTTCTTTTGTTGTTGTTGTTATTATTACTATTGTTTTACTTATTTATGTATTTTTCTGGACATAAGTTTTTTTGTTGTCATCCTTTTGTTTTTTTTTTTACACCTCATCTTGCGACATCTTGGTTTCTTTTGTATTATTATCTCTGCAAGTCTATCTGGATAAGATAGGCTGGGTGAACAATCTGGAGGAGAAAACAGTGGGACTGATGGTTCTGGGGGCATAGGAGATGGAGAGGTCAGGAAAAGGAGGTGGTGTTGACCAACCCAAGGACAAGGGAAAAACAAGTGATCCAATATCAGTGACAAGGTGAGTGTATGAGTCCTGATAGGGATTGATCAAGAGTAATGGGTCAGAGAAATTACTGAAACCCAAATGAAGGATGAGAATAATGGTGGGACAAGAAGAAGGTAAAAGAAAATAGAGGAAAGAACTAGGAGACAAAGAACATTTACAGAGGTCTAAATACAGTCACAAACATAGGTAAATATATATGTATATATGTATATATATATGATGGCAAAATACATCTACATGCATATACTTCAAGGGGTAGTATTAAGGCAACAGATGAACATTGGACATCCATTCAAGTACTTATTCAATCCAAGAACACTTTGTTCTATTAAATTGGCATTCCTTGGTGCTCACCTTCCTGACACAATCACTGAAGACAAAGGTATGCACAAGCAAAAGTGGTGAAGAAAGCTGATGGTGCCCAGCTATCAAAGATATAGCGTCTGGGGTCTTAAAGACTTGAAAGTAAACAAGTGGCCATCTAGTTCAGAAGCAACAAAGTGCACATGAAAGAACCACACTAGTTTGTGTGGCCCCGATGTATCAATGGAAGCAGTTATCAGGAATCTAAGAACAAAAATCATATCATTCTGTGCCCACCTTCCTGATATGATCCCTGAAGACAAAGGTGTGCTTAGCCAATTGTGGTGAAGAAAGCTGATGGTGCCTGACTTTCAAAAGATATAGTGTCTGGAGTCTTAAAGGCTTGAAGGTAAACAAGCAGTCAACTAGCTCAGAAGCAACAAAGTCCACATCGAAGAAGCACACCAGCCTGTGTGACCAGGAGGTATCAAAGGTATCGGCATCAAAGAACTAAAAATTTTATCATTGTAAATTAGGAGGAGTTCATATTGGGGACTGAAGGTATATCTGCAGGGGAAGTGACATCCGCTTATGGAAGGGACATGGGGAGGAGACAAGCCTGTCAGGGCACAGTGTAGCAACAATGAGATATGCAACTTTCCTCTAGTTCTAAAATGCTTCCTCCCTCCCACTATCATGATCTGAATTATACTGCACAAATCTGGTTAGATCAGAGGATGTACACTGCTACAGATAGGAACTGAAAATATGGGGAATCCAAGACAGATGTTCCCTTTAGGATCAATGGGGAGAGTGGCGACATCAGGAGAATGAAGGGAAGGTGGAGTAGAAAAGGGGAACCAATTAAAAGGATCTACATATAGCCTCCTCCCTGGGAAGAGGGAAGTGGGCAAAGGGAGACATCAGATAGCGTTCGATATGACAAAATAATAATAATTTATAAATTATCAAGGATTCATAAGGGAGCAGGGAGCACTGAGGGAGTGGAAAAAGGAGGAGCCAATACCAAGGGCTTAAGTAGAAAGAAAATGTTTAGATAATGATGATGGCATCAAAGTTACAAATGTCCTTTGCATACAATAGAGAGTATACATGGATTGTGTTGAGTTTTTTTTAATATAGATTTTATTGGGGGCTCTTACAACATTTAATACATTGTTCATATTAAGCATATCTATACACATGTTGCCACATTCATCTACATTATCTACTTGAACCCCTCCAGCATAAGCTCCTCTTCCCCTCTTTCCTCTATTTCTTCTTTTTAAATTTCAACTTCTCCTTTCAACTTCCCCCTTCTCCTCCCCCATGAATTTCCAATAATTTACAAATTGTTATTACCCCTTCATATCTTACACTGTCTAATGTGTCACTTCTCTCACCCGCCTCCCCATTGTCCACACCCCAGAGAGGAGGTCACATGTAGATCTGAGAAATTTGTTCCCCCTTTCTAATTCACCATCCCTCTACCCTCCTAGTGTCACCACTCCCCACTAGTCTCAAGGGATTATCTATCCTAAATTTCCATGTTTTCAACTCCAATATGCATCCCCTGATCTAGCCAAATCTGTCTGGCAGAATTGGCATAATGATAGTCCATGGGAGAAAGCATTTGAGAACATTTCATTGCTAGTACACTGCATCTAGACTGGCTCATCTCCTCGCTACAAACCCTCTGTAAGAGAATGTCTCTTCACTGATTGATGGGCTTTGGGTACCCAATCTAAACTTCCCCTCATTTATAATGATATATTTTTTAGGTTTTTGAATGATTGATACCGGATCTCTTTGACACCTCGTGGTCATACAGGCTGTTGTGCTTCTTCCATGTGGGCTTGCTTCTGAGCTACATGGCCACTTATTCACCTTCAAGTCTTTAAAACCACAGACACATATCTTTTGATAGGCAGGCACCATTGGCTTTCTTCACCACATTTGCTTATGCACATATTTGTCATCATCAATCATATCAGGAAAGTGAGCATATAATATTATGATTATTAGTTCTTGAAACCTAATAATTGATCCCTTTGGTATTTCTTGGTCCCATAAGCTGGTGTACTTCTTCCGTGTGGGCTTTGTTGCTTCTGAGCTGAATGGCCACTTGTTTGCTTTCCAGTCTTTAAGACCCCAGATGCTACATATTTTGATAGCCGGGCACCATCAGCTTTCTTCTCCACATTTGCTTATGCACACATTTGTTTTCTGTGATTGTGTCAGGGAGCTGCGCATCATGGAATGCCAATTTAATAGACCAAATGTTCTTGCACTGAGGAAGTATCTGATGGAGGTCCAATGCCCATATGCTGTCCTAATTCTAAGCCTATAAGTATATGCATATTGATCTATTTCCCCTTCATTATATGAGTATATATACCTATGTATATGCCTGTATTTAACCTCTATAAATGCCCCTTACTCCCCCGTTCTTTTCTCAATTTCCCTATACTTCCTCCTGTCCCACCATCATGCTCAAGCTCCATTTGGGTTTTAATATTGTCTCTCTATTACATTAGTCTTAATCAATCCCTTTTGTATCTTCCACACCCACCCTGCCACCAATCCTGAGCCACATGCTACTCCCCCCATCCCTGGATCAGCCAACAGATGCCCCCCTGCAAGCTACATCCACCCTGGTACCATCAGTCCCGTCGTCCCCACCCCGAGACTGCCCATCCAGTCCACCCCATCCAGATAGACCTGTAGAGAAAATAGCATGCTTAAAAAAGGGCATCTCATAATGAAACAAGCAAAGAAAAGAAATCAATGAAAACATCAACAAAAAACATCAGTATTCAGCATGTAGGTGTACATGCAAAAATACAATAATAATAACAACAATATAAAAACCTACAAATAGTTTAATAGTTGACCTCCAGGAGTGTCTCCTGGTTTAGTGGGATGGGATGTTACACTCTGGTCACAAAGTATATCTTTGGTGCTTAATCTGGAGCTCCATGTTCTGTCACACACCCTTAGTATTTTGGTGTGGTTGGGTCAGACAGGGTATAATCCTGACCCTGTTTGTTTCTCCATTGTTGACCCCAAAATGTCTTGGTTCAGTGAGGGTAGCTGTAATTTCATATTGGGGCCAGCCATATGGTCCATGTTAAGAGTTTTATGATCCCCCAATAAAATGATTTTAAAATTTCTTATGAAGTCAGATACATTTTTTTGGTCAGATACATTTCTAATCAATAAGTAAACATTGGAAAGTCTCAGTGATTGTGTTTAATAGAATAATTTTCCATTTTCTCTAGGATGAGGATCATCCTAGAATGGTTGAAAGTTTTGAAAGTGTAGGAGTGAAGTCCAACCTGTCAATCAAATGATAGCTTGATGATACCTCCCTGGGAGTGTGACCATTGGTATAAGAGTGAGAAACGCTGGGAATTGTTTTCCCTCTTTCCCTTCCTGCTTCCTGAGACTCAGATGCCAACCCTGATGCCAACTCAGATGCGTACATGGACCCACACAGCTCTGCACCCACTGGCCTACGGTTCTCACCATTCTGCATCCCTGGTGTGCGGGTGGCTATGTGTGTCTGAAGAGGGGCTTAGCGACTCGTGTAGAACTTATGGACGTGAATGGACTGAACTGGGATGACTTCTTGATATATAATTACTTTTCCATATAAAATTCTTTCTTCTACATAGATTTGTTTCATTCATCAACCTGGCCTACCTGATTAGCAAAATCAAACTTTATTACAAGGGCTTATCTGCTGAGACTTTCTATTACAGAATGCATCAACACCTATTGTATAATATGCTGTGCATATTATGCATATTATATGCATATGTGCATATTATGAGTGTGACATTAAAAAGTTTCTTATTCATCATCAAAATTCCTGGGTCATTATGGGTAAGAAAATTCATATGAGACACTTTCTACTAAGAATTTTCCTTGGAAAATGAGATACTGTGGAATGTAATCACTTTCTATGCTGTGCTGTGATCTGTCGAAAGGTGAGTTTTCAGAGATATAGCCTGCCTTCAGAATATAACTGAATATTTTAGCAGAACACATTCTCTATCTTGATCCTGTAGTCCTCCCTTTGCCTGATTTGATCTTCAGAGTTTGGATTCACCAGCCCCTACAGTCCCATAAACAAGCAAAATTTTCATCTTGACGCCCAATCTATGCATTTGGAATTTGCCAGCCCTCCACAATTGCATAATTGCATGAGCACTATATCTATGGAATTGAAAGATAATGGAATTTTTATCAATTTTTCTTTGAAGTCCTCTCAGATTTACATCACCCTGGTTTTGTTTTCCTGGTTTTGTTTCTCTGGAGGATCCAACTATGATAACATTAATGTATTTGTTTTGGGTTTGTTGATAGTAATTGATTAAATAAGTTAAGAAAATTAACATATAAGAAATGATTACTCATAAGAGATGCAGAAAGATCAGCACATAAATGGGTGAGCAAAACAGAGGCATAGAATACTATTCAAACATAAAGAAAAATTCAGTTTTGATGCACATTGCAACATGACTGAACCCTGAAAACATTATAGTGAATAAATTAATGCATACACAAAAGGACAAGTATTGTAAAACTTCACTTATATGAAATATCTAGAATTGGCATATGCATATAGAAAAATAAATCCCAGTGGTTATTAAGGAATAGAGGAATTAAAAGTTATTGAAGAAGCCCTGTGGTTCTGTTTGAGGTGATGAAAACCTCTTGGAAATAGAGTGATGTGATTGTACAACATGGTGAAAGTAATTAATACCATGGAACCGCACACTTCAAAGTCAAAATGGCAAAGGCGTTATTGGGTGCCATTGAGTCAATGCCAACCTATTACTGCCTCTGTACAACAGACCCAAGCACACCCCAGCTCACACCAGCTTTACCATCGGTCCCATGCTTGAAACCTTGTTAGAGTCACTGTGTCACTCCATGTCATTTGAGGGATTTCCTCTTTTTCATTACTCCTCCACTTTATCAAGTTGATGATAGAGTAGCTTTCTGGTTGGTGTATACATGTGAAAAATTGTTGTAGTGGTTGCATTTCCTTGAAGACTGATACATCCTATCCCAGAAAGTAATACTGCAAGATAGATTGTGGATTGTACTTCTTGACAATAAATGCAACATCATTCTTTTTGTGTCTGTGCCAGTATAGTAAACCGTATGATTTTTCTGATTCAAAATGCTCATTGCCAGTCCATTTCAGCCCACTGATGCTTAGGCTATCCATCTTTATGGGTTCCATTTCATTTTTGAATAGCTTCCAATTTTCCTTGATTTATACTTCATAGTTTCAATATCTGACTCATAGTAGAGTTTGTCATTGTTGCTCCTCATTTTACATCATGACCCATCAGTAAATGAAGATTGTGAGGCCTTTCCTTTATTCTATCTTCCATAGTCAACTCTACTTTGGGAAAGCTGCTCCGTCTTGGTCACATTTTAGAGTGCCTCTGACCTGAGGGGCTGATACTCTGGCATTGTCCCTGACAACATTCTACTTTTACTTCTTAGGCCTTCAGTATATGACAGTGCTTTGTTGTATGCCAAAGTTTTCAGTGTCTACTTCCTACAAAGTGGGCAGCTGGTTCCGTTTTCACAGTCTGTCTTTATTTTTGGAAGTTCCACTGAAACCTGTTCACTTTGAGTGACCCTGCTGGCATATAGCTTATCACAGAAATAAACCTATTTGGCTATAAACAACTGATTTACGACAAAGGGCCAAAATACACTATCTGGGAAAGAGAATTCATCTCTTCAAGAAATGATGCTAGCAAAACTGGATTTCCATTTGGGAACAAAAATGAAACAGGTCCCATACCTCACCCTTTATGCAACAATGAATTTAAGGTTAAATATCCAAATGAAATTCTTAGAAGTATAGAAATCATTAGTCAGAACATAGGGACAAACTTAAGGGCTCTAATAGAGGGCACTTATTAGAGGGCACCAAACATAGCAAAAAACATATGACAGAAGACAACATAGGTTACTGGGACCTAGGAAATAAGACCTAAAAATAAGACAGTTATGTACATCTTCAGAATTCACCCAAGAGTGAAAAAGGAATGCACATATTGAGAATATTTTTCAGTCGTGACACATAGTACAAGGGATTATTCTCTAAAATCTACAGGTAATTGCAACCTTGGAACTAGAAAAAGATGGATGATCCAATTTTTAAATGGGAAAAAGCCATGAACAGGCAGTTTTCCAAAGAAGCCATGCAGCTATCCCATAAGCACATGAAGTGCTCAAGAACATGATTGTTAGCCATCTGATAGAGAGGCAAATCAAACTCATGATGAGACCCTACCTCACATAGGCATTAATAGCACACTTTTTAAAAACAGAAAAATAAGTGCTACAGAGCGTGTAGGAAGAGTGGAACTCTCATTCACTGGTGGTGGAACCATAAAACTGCACAACCACTGTAGAAAGTGTTATGGTGCTGCAGCATTAGTCACAATAGCAAATATTGTATAAGCGCATTATTATATAACTTAAAAATCAAATAAAAGCTTTTCATGTCATAAGAAGCAGACTTTGTTGGTTACCAGGGGCGCAGGGTGAGAAAGAGAAAGGGAATCAATAGACTCTCTAGCCAGCCGAATGTTGCTGTTAGATGCCATTAGCAAGTCCCACATCTAGCGACCCTATGTACAACAGAAAGAAACACTGCTTGTTCTGTCCCAGACTCACTGTGGCTCACTTATGGTGAGCCATTATTGCGGTGACTGTGTCCATCTATGACAGTGAGACAAGAGAAAAGTAAAAGGAAGTGGAGGAAGGAACTAGGAAGCAAAGACACTTGCAGAGGTCTAAATATAGGCATGGACATATGTAAATATATTTGTATATGACAATGGGGAAGTAGATCTATGTGCATATTCTTATAGGTTTAGTATTAAGGTAGCAGATGGACATGGGGCCTCTACTAGTCCTCCTTCAATGCAAGAACACTTTGTTCTATTAAACTGGAGTCTCATGAGGCTCACCTTCCCAGCATTTTCGCTGAAGACAAAGCAGGGAATAAGCAAATATAGCGAAGAAAGCTGATGGTGCCCAGCTATCAAAAGTTATAGCACCTGGAGTCTTAAAGGCTTAAAGATAAGCAAGTGACCAGCAAACTGAGAAGCAACAAAGCCCACATGGAAGAAGCACACCACCCTGTGTGATCATGAGGTGTTGAGGGGATCAGGTATCAGGCATCAAAGAACAAAAAATCATATAATTGTGAATGAAAGGGAGAGTGGAGTGGGGATCCAAAGTCCATCTACAGACAACTGGACATCTGCTTACAATGATGTAACTCACAACGTTCCTCTAATTCTTAGATCAAAGAATGTACACTGATACAGATAGGAATTGGAAACACAGAGATTCCAGGACAGATGATCCCCTCAGGACCAGTGGTGAAAGTGGTGATACTGGGAGGGTTGAGGAAAGGTGGGGTGGAACGGAGGAACCAATTACAAAGATCGACATGTAACTCCCTCCCTGTGGATGTAAAACAAAAAAAGTGGTAAAGAGAGATATCACACAATATAACACATAAAAATAACAATTTATAAATTAACAAGATTTTGTGAAGGAGGGAAGAAAGGAGGGGAAAATGAGGAGCTGATACCAAGGGCTCAAGTCCAAAGCAAATGTTCTGAGAATGATGATGGCAGCAAATGTACAAATGTGCTTGACACAATGGATGGCTGGATGGATTGTGATAGAGTTATACAAGCCCCCAATAAAATAGTTTTTAAAAAGTCTATGTTGAATACAAAACTGATGATCTGAAATGTAAACCTCCATCTAATTCACAATAAAAAGATATATATGAAACTTACTCTTGCATTTCCTAATTCAATTATTTCAGTCTTATGTCCTGCTTGTTTTCTTTGCTTTAATCTTCATGTTATGTTTCTCATTTTTAAATATGATATTGTGGTCCTTGATCTCCATTAGATTTTTTCTGTGTGTTTTTTTGTTAAGTATATTTAGTGTTGTTTTCTGGAAGTGTATTCTTTTAAATCCTATTTGCCATAGAAGAAATAGCTGCTTCTTAATGTTTTAGTTTTGATTAGACTTCTTCTCTTGTGCTCCAGTATGCTTTACTATTTTATTTACCATGTGATATTATAATAATTTATGGTGCTAATTTGTCTGTCTTCTCTTTGTGTCTCCTGATGTCCACAAGAGGGCACTCGAAAGCTTTTGCTCTTTCAGCGGTGAGTCGGTCCTGTCTGAGAATTAACACTCTTAGTGATTTTTTTTAATAGATCAACACTTTATTAGTTCCTTTATTTTAGGTGGCTATCACTGAATTAGTCATTGCTTATATCATTTGGGGTAATATGCGGTTTCTTTTTTTTAAATCATTTTATTGGGGGCTCCTACAACTTCCATCACGATCCATACAGACATCAATTGTTTGCAGGCCACATTTGCACACTTGTTGCCATCATCCCTCTCAAAACATCCTCCCTCCACTTAGGCCCCCAGGACCAGCTCCTCATATTTCCCCTCTCCCCTCCCTCCTCCCCCATGAACCCTTAAAATTTACAAATTGTTATTACTTTTTCATATCGTACATGCTTTGAAGTGTCCCTTGAAACTTCCCCGCTGTCCATAGCCGAGAGAGGAGGTTATATGTAGATCCCTGCAATTGGTTCCCCCTTTCTACCCCACCTTCCCTCCATCCTCCTGGTATCACCACTCTCACCACTGGTCCTGAAAGGATCACTTGTCCTGAATTCCCCATGTTTCTGGCTCCAGTGTACATCCCCTGGTTTAGCCGGGTTTGGAAGGTAGCATTGGGATCATGATAGTGGGTGGGAGGAAGCATTTGAGAACTAGAGGAAAGTTGCATATCTCATTATTGCTACCCTGGATCTTGACAGGCTCCACTTCTCCCTGCAACCCCTCTGTAAAAGGATGTCACTTCACCTATTGATGGGCTTTGGGTTCCCTATCTGTACTCCCCCTCATTTATAATGATAACATTTTTAGTTCTTTGATGCCTGATACCAGATCCCTTCGACACCTCGTGGTCACACAGGCTGGTGTGCTTCTTCCATGTGGGCTTTGTTGCTTTTGTGCTAGATGGCCACTTGTTTACTTTCAAGCCTTTAAGACCCCAAACATACTGTTTCTTAGGACATTTTATTATTTTTTAAGTAAAATATATTTAATTGCTTTTTAAAAAATCATTTTATTGAATGCGCAGACAACTCTTAGAACAATCCATCCATCCATTGTGTCAAGCACATTTGTACACTTATTGCCATCTTCATTCTCAAACATTTGCTGTCTACTTGTGTTCTTGGTATCAGCTCTTCATTTCCCCCCTCCCTCCCTGCTCCCACTTCCCTCATGGACCCTTGATAATTTATAGATTATTATTGTTATTATGTCATATTGTACACTATTTGATGTCTTCTTTCACCCACTTTTCTTTTGTCCATCCTCCAGGGATAAGGTCATATGGAGATCCTTATAGTCAGTTCCCTCTTTCTACCCTACCTTCACTCCACCCTCCTATCACCACTCTCAGCACTGGCCTTGAAGGAATCATCTGTCCTGGGTTCCCTGTGTTTCCAACTCTTATCTGTACCAGTGTACATCCTCTGGTCTAGCAGGATTTGTAAGTTAGAATTGGGACCATGATAGTGGGGGGAGGGGTGAGAAAATGGGAAAGCATTGGAGACACTTTAACTTTTCCTAGAGGAAAATTGTCTACTTCAGTGTTCCTACACAGCACCCTGACTAGCTTCTCTCCTTCCCACAACCCTTCTGTAAAGGATGTCCAGTTGTCTACTATGAACCTTAGGTCCCCAATCTACACTACCCCTCATTCACAATGATAAGTGTTTTGACACTATTATTATCCATAAGTTTTAGGTGTTAGGGAAAGTTTTGTGACTTCAATTGCCTATTTTGATGTTCTTTTTTCCCCTAAAGTGTTTGAATTGATTGGTGTGAGACAGTTCTTCTGTCTTCTGTAGAGTGGGATAAAGGCCAATCAAACCCGCTCATTGCTGTGTTGGTATTCCTTCACTTCTCTTTATAGGGTTGGGACACAGCTTTGCCAATTAGTGACTGGCGTGGACAGGGCTTTTCCACTGGCCACCAGTAGAAGTGGAGGTACTAGTCTTTTCTGAGACCAGGGAGGGGAGTGTGCTATTTCCTGCCCTCTTAGGTAATTCTGAACAGTCTCTTGCACTGCCTAATTGTAGATGGGAGGCAAGTAAGTGGGTTGCAGGTGTGAAACCTCAGTGGTGAGTTGTTTGGCATGCTGATGTTGTAGTTGTTGCTGTTTTTACCCAGGTGATGAACTGCCCCACGGCTCCTTGTTGCCCTGGGTTCTGGTGAAAACTTGGTGGGGATCTAAAGGAGATTCCATACCACTCACTGGTAGCATACAACCTTCCCGGCCTCGCTTCCGGTATGAATTCCCCCAGCCAATCTGCACCATCCAAATTGGACTACGCTTGTCTCAGTTTTGCCCCATCCCTGTTCTTTATTCAGACTGTTGCTGTTCCTGCCCCCAAAATTGCCACAGGGAGCCACACATTCCAAATTCCAATAGTCAGAAACTCAATTTTTCTGCCTCCCTGGATCCTCATCTCTGATTTCATGGCTCACCTCAGATCTTTTATTTTTGTTGTTATTAATCATTTTATTATATGACTTATACATCTTATAAATCCATAACTCAATTATGGATTGAACTATGTAGTATCAAGCACACTACGTTACTATTATCATTTTCAAAACATTTTCTTTTTATGTGGCCCTTGGTATCAGCTCCTCTTTTTTCCCCTCCCTCCCACCCTGATACATCATTGATCAATTATATATTATCCTTGTGATTTTTTCTCTTACACCATCCACTGCCTCTCTTCACCCACATTTCTATTATTCATCTCCCAGGGAGGTAAGTTTATATACCCACTCTTGTGATTGGTTTCCCCCTTCTCCAGCTCTCCTACCCCCTCCTCTCATCCCACTACTGTTCCTGAGGGATTTTTCTGTCCTGGATTCCACGTGTGCTGAGTTCTTATCTGTACCAACATGTGTACTTTGATCTAGCAAGGTTTTTAAGATTGAACTGAGGTCATGATTGTGATGGGGAGAAAACATTAAGAACTCAAGAAATGTGTGTCTGTTTGGTGCTATACTGCCCCCTGGCTGAATCATGCCTTCCTGTGACCCTTCTGTGAAGGGATGCCCAATTCCCTGCAGATGGGCTTGGGTCTCCACTCTGACTCATAGTTAATTGTTATTTGTTTTTGGATCTTTGATACCTGGTCCCATTGACAATTCATGATCACAGGCTGGTGTGCTTTTTCCATGTGGGTTTAATTGCTTTCCTGCTAGAGGAACTTTGTTTAACTTAACCCTACTTCCTAAACTGAACCCTCATTCTTAACTCTGAATTTAATCCTAATTCTAGACTGAAGCCTAGGAGTAAACTTTTCATAAATTTTTGACCCCAACTTTAATCCTAACACTAGACAAAAATCTAATTCTAGCTCAATCATATCCATAACTCTAAACCCAATCTTAATCCTCACCTAGAGCAAATAATCAGAGAATATGAATTGCATAAAGAAGAATGTACCATCAGGATTGGAGGAAGGCTTTTGTACCAACCTTTGAGACATGTATGACACCATCTTGCTTGCTGAAAATGAGAAGTACTTGATTATGAAGATTAAGTACAATAGTCTTCAATATGGATTAAAATGCAATGTATAAAACTGAAATCCTCATAATTGAACCACAAGACAGGATAAACAGAGAAAAAATGGAAGGTAGAATTTTGTCTTGCTTGAAGCCACAATCATGTGCTTGGAAGCAGCAGTCAAGAAATCAAAAGATATTACATTTGGTAAACCTGCTGCACAAGACTTCTTTAAAATGTTTAAAAGCAAGGAGATTACTCTGAGGCCTCGGGTGTGCCTTACTCAAGCCATGGTATTTTTAAGTGCCTCATATGCATGTGAAATTTGGACATTAAAAAAGTAAGATCAAAGAATTGATGCATTTCAATTTGGAGCTGGAGAAGAATCGTGGAAGTACCAGGGGGTCCTAAAAGAATAAGCAAATCTGTCTTGCAAGAAATAGATCCAGAATACTCCCCCGAGTCAAGTGTGGTGAGACTCTGGACATGTCGGGAGAGAACAGTCCCTGGAGAAAGACATCCTGCTTGGTAATAAAGAGGAACATGTTCAACAAGATGGGTTCATCTGTGAGTTTAAACATAGGAACAATCATGAGGATGGCGCAGGATAGGGCAGGATTTCACTCTGCTGTCAATCTGTTAAGATGAACACTGATCTTGACCTTTAACTGTGACTTTGATGATAGTTGTAGAAAAAGCTCTAGGACTCCTACACTCTGATCCTTAACTATCATCCTAACCCTTGACCTAATGTTAACTCTTCCCTACCACTAATTCTAATACTAAGCAAAGATGAAGTCTGAAAACAAACAAGCAAACAATTCACCAACAGCAGTAGAGTCTGACTTATAGCAAACCTGTAAGGCAGGATAAAATTGCTCCTGTGAGTTTCCAATTCCATAACTCTTTATGGGAGTTGGATGTCTCTTATTTCTTCAAGACTCATCATGACCCTAATTCTGACATTAGAACAACCCCAGGTCTAGATCGTCTTTAGTCCAGTAGTTACCATAATACTTACTGCTCCCTCATCCTAAACTTAACCCTCTAATGCCTAACTTTCAACCTTCAACCTGACACTACACTAAGTCTGTCTATATAAGTTCCGAGCCCCTAATTTTAAGTATAACTTGAACTATATCCTAACAATAGTTCTGGTCTATAACTAACACCAATGCCTTACTCCAATCCTAGTTCTAAACTTAATATAGACCAAGGTTTAACCCTAACCCTCATCCTATACCTTACCTAGTCTTAACCCTAATTCTAATGCTAATCTTGGCCCAAGACTCAGTTCTATAACTAACCATACATTATCCCATAATTCTAACCCTAACTATAATTATAAACACTAACACGTTGGCATGAAGGTCCTATCCCTCCTCTATCTTTAAACACAAAGCCCTAGCTCTAGTACTAACCCTAACATTAACCCTGGCCATAATCCTAACACCAGACCAAGACCTAATTCTATCTCTAGCTCAACCTTTGAACATGAATCCAAAATATAACCGCAGCCATCACCCAGCTACTACTAGACCAAACCCTAGCTTTTAGCCTCACTCACTCACTACCTCTACGTGTAACCCTAAATATAACACAAATATAAGACAAAACCTTAGACTAGTTAGAGCCTAACATCTAACACCCCCCAAACTAACACTAACCTTAATTCTAGATCTAGACCGAGGTCCAACCCTTTACCCAACTCCTTCCTCTTAGCCTAATCCTAACCTTTTAGAGTGGTAACATTAGGTCTAGCCATATTCCAATTACAAATCCTAAAATTGACTAGTTACCTAGTGCTGCTGCAATAGAAGCAACACACACATGTGGCCTTGAGAAAGAAAAATGTATTCTCTCACAAATTAGAATGCTAAGCTGGACTTGGGATTTGCCATTCTCTATAATTATGTGAGCATTTCTTTGAGAGAAATGATCTCTGCCTTTCTTTTTCTTTTAGATGTACATTTACATTCATCTTAATTTTTCTGTTTTGCTTTCCCAACTCAGCCTAATATGTTTAATACCATGAGTGGATCTAGAGAAAAAATTATAAGGGTGCTTATTCTGGAATGATTCTGAAGTCAAACTAGGCTTTGTTCAGTGGGGAAAAACCAGAAAATAAAATTGCTGATGACTCTCCTACATTAATAAAAAGTGCACTGCTAATTCATTACATGAGGTGTCAGTATGAACACAGACATTACCATCATCAAGATATCGAGCATTGGCGAAATGCAAGATTCTGAGTGATCATGTGTTGGATAGGTTTTAACTCAAAAGACTAAGAAAGGATCAAATAATTTATTGATTTGGTTCACTGAAGGATGGACTCTACAGTAGCTGTGCCATATGGCCGATCAAGATAGGTACCTTTGTGGTGACAACATGGCCAATGAACACGTTATAAATTGAGGTTCCTTCAAGCCCTGCTTCCCCCACGTTACTGGAATATACATCCCTTGAACTGGAGATATCGGATCCTGCCATCTGGCTGACAGTTGGTGACCTGCTTGCTATGTTCTGCCTGTGGCCAGATAGCCTGAATTGTTCTACAGAGGACTACCCAGCAGTCCTCAAGACCGCCAGTGTATTAGTCCCAAGTCATATGTACTGTTTTACAGATTAATTAACTGTTTATTTATTATGCTAGATGTCTATCTATTTATATAAATATATATAATTATTAGTATCCTGGTTTTGTGTCTTTAGAGAACCCTTCCTAGCACAATTGGTACCAAAGTACTTCTAGAAAAATAAAATCATAAATATGGGCTTCTTAAATTGGCTCTCCAACCAGAATAATCTTAACAGCACTGATGATGCTATTTCTTCACCTAAACGTATGAATAATTCTGCCACTTCTACTAATTCATGGTATGAAATAGCAAAGCTAATATCTAAATTAGCTCCAACACTAGATGGGGTGCTGGTTAAAGGAGAGGCTTTGGGTGATCATGTGTTTGGTATTTTCCAGCAGTCTTGTCAGGATGGCAAGTATAGGGAAGCTGGTCTTCCTTACAATGAAACATGTGATTAAGGATAGGGATGGTCTCAGGACCTCAGGGGCACTCCTTAGGTGCCAACTTATAGACTTAAAAGCTTCCATCTGGGCTATAAAGGAGAGCCTTCTCACCTCTAGTAATAGAGCTGATATTGTCAACAACCAGGTCCAGAGTCTCATTATGCGAGTGGCTGAATTACAACATCAGCTGGATTGCAGCTCTAGAGCAGTGTCTGATATCAAAGTGAGGACATTGATAGGAAACAATTGGGATGCTGCAACATGGAAGGAGAGCCTATTAGCTGACGATACAGAAGAAGAGGATATTCAGCAGCTAGAAACAATTGAGCCAGCCCAGTCAATAGATCCACCCCTCCCGCTTGAAGCTATTGATCTACTATCAACAAAACTGCCCACATCTGAGCAGATTAACCAAACTGTTCAAGGTAAAATGCCAGGTGGGCCTGCAGCTGTAGCATTTGAGGGAGATGCCTTGCTAAATAGTGCTGAGAACACTCAGGAAACACCCTCACCACCCATTATTTCCTCTAGATCTGTTACTAAAATGAAGGCAAGGAAAACTCCTAATGGTGAGGCTGAGATGACCCAAGCAGAAGCTACCTGTACTCACACAAAGAACAGTTCGAGCTTTCGAATACGTACAAGCAGAGGCCTGGGGAATATCCCTGAGAATGGTTACTTAGGGTGTGGGATACTGATGCAAGAAATGTATTATTAGACCAGTCTGAGTTTCTGGATATGGGACCCCTAAGCACAGATTCTTCTTTCAATGTCTCAGCGAGAGAGGCTAAGAAAGGATCTAAGTCCTTATATAGTTGGTTCACTGAAGCATGGCCTAGATGGCCTAGATTAGACCTACTTGGAGTGCCTGACCTTCCTTGGTACACTGTAGAAGAAGGCACACAAAAGCTCAGGGAAATTTGTATGCTGGAATGGATCTATCAAGATATGCCCACAGATCCAACAACCATAAGGAACAAGTTTGTGAAGAGGAACCCAGCATCTCTGAAGTCTCCTGTAATTGCTATTTTATGTGCACCAGGATTAACAGTGGCAACTGCCCTAAGCAAACTCTGACATTTGCCCACAATGGGGCTGATTGGATAGAGGGCAATTGTCAGCACTGAATCAACAGCAACAGGATAATGGACAGCAAAGTTTTCATAGTAATCAAAGTAACCTGTCTCATGTGAACTTATGGAATTGGCTACTTAGCCACGGTGTCCCTAGGAGTGAAATACATGAGAAACCTACTAAATATCTATCTGATCGATCAGGTGAACAGCAGGATTCCAGTCATGATTTCTCAATCAATTCCCAGACCTGAGCCAGTTTACATACCCACAGCCCCTTGAATGAAGGGAAGGCTGGTTTCCTTTGAAGAAAGATCCTATTACATCACCAAAGGTTTATTGTTAGTCTTTCTCGTAGCCTTCCCCAAAGGGACATGCATCCTTTCACAAAAGTGACTGTTTATTGGGGAAAAGGAAATAATCACACTTTCGGGGATTACTGGACACTGACTCTGAACTGACACCATTTCCAGGAGACCCAAAGTGTTCTGAAGGCCTGCCATTCAGAATGTGGACTAATGGAGGCCAAGTTACTAATGGAGTTTTAGCTCAGGTGTGCATCACTGTGGGGCCAGTGGGTCCTGAACCCAGCCTGTGGTTATTTCCCTAGTTCCAGAATGCATCACTGAAATAGACATATTTAGTAACTGGCAGAGCCCCCCTATTTGATCCCTGAAATGTGGAATAAAGGCTATCATGGTGGGAAAGGTCAAGTGGACACCATTAGAATTGCCATTGCCTAGGAAAATAGTAAACCAAAAATAGTACCGCATTCCTGGAGAGATTGCAGAGGCCAGTGCCACCGTCAAAGACTTGAAAAATACAGGGGTGGTATTTCCTACCACATTCCTGTTTAACTCACCTATTTGGCCTGTAAAGAAGACATATGGATTCTGGAGAATGACAGGAGATATCATAAACTTAACCAGGTGGTGACATCAATTACTGTTCTTCTAGATGTGATTTAATTGCTTCAGCAAATTAATACTTTTCCTGGTACTTGGTATGCAGCTATTGATCTGGCCAATGCCATCTTCTCAATACAAGTCTCAAAGGAGTCCCAGAAGCAGTTTCCCGTCAGTTGGCAGGGTCAACAATACACTTTCACAACTCTCCCCTAGTGGTATATCAACTCTCAGTGTCTTGTGTCATAATTTAGTCTGAAGGGACATTGATTGCCTATCTATTCCCCAAATGTCACACTAGTCCACTATATTGATGGCATTTTGCTAATTGGACCTACGAAGGAGGATGTATCAAAAACTCTAGATTCATTGTTTCAACATCTTCTTAAAAGAGGTTGAGAAATTAACCCAACAAAGATTCAAGGACCTTCCACCTCACTAAAATTTCTAGGGGCTCAGTGGTTCACTAAAAGTTCTAGGGGACATGTCAAGATATTTCTACTAAAGTTAAGAATAAGCTATTGCATCTGCCCCTCCACCCCTCACCCCAACTGCAACCGCAACTTCCCCTCCCCCCAGCAATAAAACAGGAGTCACAATGCCTAGTGGGCGTCTTCTGATTTTGGAAGCAACATATCCCTCACTTGGGTGTTCTATTTCCACCTATTTATCAAGGGTCACGAAAGGCCTCCAATTTGGAGTGGAGCCCAGAACAAGAAAAGACTTTGCAGGTTCAGACTGCAAAGGTTCAGACTGCAGTGCAAGCTGTTTTGATCCAGCTGACCCAATGGTGCTAGAGGTGCCAATTATAGATAGAGATGCAGTGTGGAGTCTTTGAAAGACCCCTCTTGGTGAATCATAGTGTAGACTATTGGGATTTTGGAGTAAAATCCTGCTATCCTGTGCAGACAACTATTGCCCTTTTGAAAAATAGGTGTTGGCCTGTTGCTGAGCCTTGGTGAAGATTGAATGCTGCACCATGGGCCACCAGGAGTCCACCCATATGTAATGGGTTTTGTTTGACCCACTGAGTCATAAAGTTGGACATGCACAGCAACACTCCACTGTTAAATGGAAGTGGTATATATGAGATTGGGCCAGAGCAGGGCCTGAAAGTAAGTTGCACGAAGAAGTGACCCAAATGCTCACAGTCTCCATTATGTCACATTACCTTCTCTCTCCCAGTCTGCACCTTTGACCTCCTGGCCTTCTTTATGATAATTTAACTGAAGAACAGAAAAGTCACTGCAGCTACCACTCATAAGTGGACAGCAAAAGCATGACAGCCCCTTTCTAGGATGTCCCTAAAGGACAGTGGTGAAGGTAAATTCTTCCAATGGACAGGATTTTGAGCAGTGCACCTTCCCTGCAAGGAAAAATGGCCAGATGTTAGATTATATACTGATTCATGGACTGTGGCTAATACCTTGCTGGATGGTCAGGGACTTGGAATGAACATGATTGGAAAATCGGTGACAAAAGGTGCGGGGAAGATGCATGTGGGTGGACCTCTCTGAATGTGTCAAGAAAATAAAGGTAATCATGTCTCATGTGAATGCTTACGAAAGGGTTGGCTCTGTAGGTAAGACTTAACAATCAAGTGTCTAAGATGACACGCACTCTGGAGACTGACCCTCCTCTTTCCTCTGTCACTCCTGTTATTGCCCAATGGGCACATGAACAAAGTGGACATGGTGGCAGGGATGGAGGTTATGCATGAGCACAGTAACATGGACTTCTGTTCACCAAGGCTGACTTGGCTACTGTCACTGTCACTGCTCGGCGCCCCATTTGTCACCAGCAGAAACCAACCTTAAGTTCAAGATATGGCACCATTCTTTGGGAAGATCAACCAGCAGGTTGGTGGTAGGTTGATTTACATAGAACCACTTCCATCATGGAGGAGGCAGTGTTTTGCTCATACTGATATAGACAACTATTCTGGATATGGATTTGTCATCCCTGCACGAAGTGTTTCTGCCCAAACTACCATTCATGCTGGTGGATGAGGCATGGCATCCCACATATCATTGCTTCATATCAAGAAACTCACTTCACAGCAAATCCAGTGCGGCAATGGGCCCATGCCCATCAAATCCATTGCTCATACCATGTTCCTCATCATCCTGAAGCAGCTAGATTGATAGAAAAGTGGAATGGGCTCCTAAAGACACAACTATGGTGCCAACTAGGTGGCAACAACTTGAAAGGCTAGGGCAGTGTTCTCCAGGAAACTGTATATGTTTGAAAGCAGCAGCCAATATATGGTGCTATGTCTCCAATAGCCAGAATCCAAGGGTCCAGGAACCAAGGAGTGGAAACTGGAGTGACAGCACTCACTATTACTCCCAGTGATTCACTTGCAACATTTTGCCTCCTGTCCCAGCAAACCTATGTGCTTCAGACCTGGAGGTCCTGTTCCCGAAGGAAGGAACTCTCCCGCCTAGAAGCACTGCATGGATTACACTGAGCTGCAGCTGAGAATGCTCCCTAGCCACTTTGGGCTGCTCATGCCTTTGGAGCAACAGGTCAGGAACAGTTTCACTGTACTGAGTAGTGTAATTGATCCTGATTATCAAAGAGAAATTGGACTAGTGCTACATAATGGAGGTAAAAAAGAATATGTCTAAGCTGAGCCCTGGTGGCATAATGGTTGAGTGTGGGACTGTGGCCCAAGGGCTTGGCAGTTCAAATCCAGCAGCGGCTCTCCAGGAGCAAGACTGGGTATCTCCTATGACCACCAGAGGGCAGTGATTTTCCCCCCCTCCCATAAAAAGAATATGTCTAGAATCCAGGAGATACCATAGGCCAACTCTTACTCCTACAATGCCCTGTGATTAAATGGTAAATTACTACAATCCAATCCTGTCAGGGCATCTAATGACCCAAAACCCTCTGGAATTCAGGTCTGGGTCACCTCACCACGCAAAAAGCCGTAGTCAGCTGAGGTGCTTGCTGAGGGCCAACGTAATACAGGATGGGTAGATCTACCCATTAGTCAGGACCATGTGATCAATTGCAAAACCAAGGTTTATGATTGTTAGTGTATTTTCTTTATATATGCTCATTGAATATCTTTTCTTTGTTCATGTATGATGTATCTGATACAATTGGACTCAGTGTGTTCTCATTTTCATGTATGATAGATGTTTGCTATTAAATGTAAGTTTTTGATTTGATTAAGATTTGGAAATTATGTGTGGCTGAAGAATTATATGGCAAATTGACAAGGGGTGGAGTGTGATAGGTAGGTTTGTTGTAACAACATGGCCAATCAACGCATGTGAGATTAATAGCTGAAAGGTGGAGATATAAGTGGCTCAGCAAGCCTCGCTTTTCTCTCTCTTGCTCTTGAATCATTGGGCCAGTGTGCAGCCAGCTGCCTCGCTTGTTCTGTGTCTCCGTTTGCAAGCTACACTACCTGTGGGACACCTAATCCATGGACTGTGTCGCTGTGAGTTGAAGCTTCTAAAAGCCCTGCTTCCTCACACTACTGGAATAAGCGTCTCTTGAGTTGTGGACAACAGACCCTACCATCTGGCTGATTGTTGGTGACCTGCTTGCTGTGTTCTGCCTGTGGCCAGATAGCCTGAATTGCTCTACAGAGGACTACCCAGCAGTCCTCAAGACTGCTAATGTATTAGCTGTCTCATGAAAGTGAGTTGTCCCGAGCCTTTTGTACTGCTTCACAGATTGTTTATTTCTTCTGCTGGATATCTATCTATATAAATATATATAATTATTAGTATACTCATTTTGCTTCTCTGGAGAATCTACAAGACTTACCCTATAACACTGTAGAAGAAGGTATTCAATGACTTTGGGAAATTGGCACATTAGAGTAGTTTTATCACATTAGACTCAGATTCATACATGTGGTTCCCAGAGGACACAACTTTTACAGTAGCAAGGAACAAATTTGTAAATGGAGACTCAGCATCCTGGAAGACTGCTGTGATTTCAACTTTATGTAAGTCACATTCAACAGTGAGAAATATCCTAACTGAATTAAGACAACAGGCTAATTAAAACCCATAATAGTAGGGGGTCAAGTGATAGAATTTAATTGACAAAGGAATGGTGGGTATGATTACCTTAATGGACAGCAGGATCAAAGAATAATCAGAATAGTTGGACTCATATGGATTTAGAGCATTGGCTACTGAAACATACATTCCTAGGGAAATAAATATTTACTCTATCTGGACAAGAAGAAAAATTCTTGGTCAACTGAATATTAGTAGTCTAACTTGAATTGCCAGATTAAGAAGTCACAACTCCTCAAGACTGTTTAATAGACTCTTAGCCCCTTGAATGAAGGGGAAGCTGGGTTCCTTTAAGGAAGGACTACTAAGAATTGTGCTCTTAATCTTATTCCCAGTCTATTACAAAAGGACTTAAGGTCCCTTTGATTTACAAGAGTGATTATTTGTTGGGGAAAGGGAAATAATCGGAATTAGTGGGTGGGGATGTTAAGTTGACACTGACTCTGAATTGACACTTTTTCCAGGAGACCAAAAACACTATTGTGGCCCACTAGTTATAGTGGGGGCATATAGAGTTAAATATTAATGGAATGTTAGCTCAGGTCCATCTCATAGTGAATACAATGGGTAACCAAATCAATTATATCATATTTCCAGAATGTATGTTTGGGATAGACTTGCATTCTCAGTAACTGGAAAAGGCCCCATTTTGGATCGCTAGCATTGGACTTATGTCTATTATGCTAGAAAAAGTCAAAAGAAGCCGTGTGAACTCTTCATATGAAGGACAATAGTAAACCAAAGCAATATTACCTTCATATAAAGGATTTCAGATATAAATGACACCATTAAGAATTTCAAGGGTGCTGGGGTCGTGACTTCCACCACACTCTCATTTAACGTTCATATATAGGCTGTGTAAAAAGAAAAATATATTGCTTCTTGGAGAACAACAGTTGATTATTGTAACCTTAACCAGATTATGAGTCTAATTGTGCATTCTAGTCCTGCTAGTCTGGTTCTGGTGATCTGTTCTTTTTTTTTTTAATCATTTTATCACAGTCCATACAGATATCCATTGTATCAAGTACATTTGTACATTTGTAGCCCTCATCATTCTCAAAACATTTGCTTTCTATTTGAGCCTTTGGTATCAGCACCTCATTCCCCCCCTCCCAACACCCCCTCCCTCATGAACCCCTGATAATTTATAAATTATTTTTATTTTGTCTTGTCTTACACAGACAGACATCACCCTTCACCCACTTTTCTGTTGTCTTTACCTGAGGGAAGAGGTTATACATAGATCCTTGCCATCAGTTCCCCCTTTTCTACCCCACCTTCTCTCCACCCTCCCGGTATCGCCACTCTCACCACTGGTCCTGAAGGTAACATCTGTCCTGGATTTCCTTTTTCCAGTTCTTATCTGTACATTCTCTGGTCTAGCTGGACTTGTAAGGTTAAATTAGGGTCATGACAGTGGGGGGGGGCATTTAAGAGATACAGGAAAGAAGTATGTTTCATCATTGCTACACTGCACCCTGACTGGCTCACCTCCCTGCAACCCTTCTATAAGGGGATGTCCCTTTACCTACAGATGGGCTTTGGGCCCCCCTCATTCACAATAATATGATTTTTTATTCTTTGACACCTGACACTGATGCCTTTGACATCTCGTGGTGGTGAGCTGTTCTGATCTGTGGCCTCGGAAACTCTAAGAGCAGTTCTACTCTGTCCTTAAAGGGTTGCGATGTGGCAGAAGGAACTCACCCTGAGAAGTGTGATCTACTATAAAATTAGGCAAACTATATTTAATAGAGCTATTTTCAAACTTCCTATAATATAGCTGTGCCTACCATTTTCTGGTATGTGTAACACAAAATCTACTGACTACTTTACAAGGTTCCGGACAGAGTGGGAGAAACCTGAGACGAGACTCAAACTCATAAGAGATATCTGTCTTATTGGTTCAGAAGGAACCGGTGACCCCCAAGACTATGACTCCAAGTCACACTTCAGGTCTGGAACTGAACTCATCCCCATGTTAGAACAATCAACCATTTATAATCAAAGAGTAGCATTTATCCAAGAATAGAGGGTTAGGAAAGGAGAAGAAATAGAAATAGGAAACTGTGGGAGGAAGTGAGATAAGCAGTTGTACACTGAGGGGGTTGAGATGGATAACTTGAAAGAAAGTATGTAAAAACTACGTAATAAAAAACTCATGGTATGTTCTTCCACTTTCACCTAAATCGCAATCTAAAAGTTTGAAAATATATCTCTATTGACACAAAAGTAAAAATTATATTTAATGCATTTAGATATAAAAAGGATACCTTATATTGTTATATCCTGACAGGGAACTGAAAAACTAGGTGAACATGGTTAACTGAAAGAGATAGGCCAGGTAGTGTTATGTCTGCCAAATTATGTATTTAGCATTCTCTGGCACATGTAACACACTCGCTGATTCTTTAGTGCCTAACTTGTCACCATAGGTTTGCAGGAGGGAATAATTAACAGAGAAAGCCCTGAATTCATTTTGAGTCTACATATAGATACAATCTCGATTGAATTCTTTCTTATGATTATTTAACCAGCAAGGTTTGCACTCAAATAGAGTATGTTTGAAAGTACATTGTTACCAATCCCCTTGATAGCACAAGGAGGGACAGTCTAGCCTTTAGGAACTTGTCTGGCTGTGCCCTGAATGAAATTTGGGGTCCTAGGATCCACATCAACTCCATAGTCTAGAGTAGAACTATCTCTGTGGGTTTTCAAGACTGTAAATCTTTATGATCGATATAAGAAGGAACCAACTCAATGTCAGTAAATTGAATGCCCAAGTGGTCATAAGTTATATCCTCAATGTTTTGACTGCATAATCCTGAACCAATCTTTTAAGATCTTCTATTTAGAATAGTGGGCCTATGACAATCCCTCCCCTTTCCTGCTTTTGTGATTCAGTCTGCAATTCTGAATGAAATGATCTGCCACCAATCATGATTTTGTGACATTTTCCCCTGTACTGAGTGACTGAGTCTCTGTAAATTTAAGTGACTGAGTCTCTGTAAATCCTCGAAAATGATTATAGCCTCCTGCTGGTGATCTCCTTCAACCAGATAATGTGTCTTCTCCTTGTCCTGTTTAAGACTTAATAAACGAGTCTCTTTTCTCTCCTGGAACAAGGTGCAACAATCTATGATTTCCTTTCACTGTGCTGAAGGTCAATGTAAAATTCTGCTTTGTAATGATATATTTTCTCTTAACATAAAAGAAATCACAGAAAGTCTAAAACCCAAAATGACAATAATTTGCTTAGAATGCAATCAAATGTGTACACAATATTGAGATAGATATGAATGAACTGTTTCAATTTCCACATAGCTTTCGTTTCCTTTATGAAACTCACATCAAGAAGAAAAGAAAAACTCCCCTAATTAGTCTTGTGATATTTTTTCTGAGAGAAACTATAATCTCAGAAAAGTTTGCTCTTGATATCGAAAGACAAAATTTCAGTTCTTTTCAAATTATTGTCACTTACAATATACATTGTAAATTTATCTTTATAAATTATCTCTATTGGGAAAATAATTGTATTTCTTGTCACAGACTTTATGCTATTTTTAAAGTGAAATATCATATTATCATGGGGGAAAGGTCAATATTCAACAGTTCTGAATATCTGCATAAGATACGTTTATGCTGATATATTTAAAATGCAAAAATATAAAAAATTATATGGGCTGTCCTAATAATTCTCTAATTAAAAAATATATTGAAATGCATGTGTTTTGGGATTGTTGAGAAAAAATGAGATTGTACATTAATTCATAAAGCTAATCTTCAAAAACAACTTCATTATTTTATAACATTTTTTACATTTATAAAATATTTTACTGAGGTGAGAGCCCTTACCTCTGTCAATGTTCCTGTCAGAGTCTGTACAATCTTTTATAAACACAGAGGTGGTCGTCAAGATGATCATCAGCTCATGAAGGGGGCAACGTTCAGAAATTGAACCAAACCTCTATGGTAGACAACATCACTGCAATACATGCCATTTCCAAGGACAAATGCACATGGCTGAAGAGGAGCAGTTAAAAAGCCATCAAGATCGGGGCTGAGCCCCGGTGGTGCAGCGGTTGAGTGCGGGACTGCGCTCCACGGGCTTGATGGTTCAAACCCAGAAGCAGCTCTCCAGGAGCAAGACTGGGTAACTCCCATGACCACCAGAGGGCAGTGATGCAAAAAAAAAGCAATCAAGATTTTTCAATATTACCAAAGCATTTTCTCCTTATCTAAGACTGACAAGCTGGATTTTATGGCTAGCATAAATAATAAGTATTGATTTATGCACACTTATGTTTATTGTAACATGGTTCACAATGCCAATAAGATGGAAACCACCTAACTGCCCCTTGGTAGAGGAATGGATAAATAAACTTTGCATTTATACATATAATGGAATACAATGAATTGTTAAAGAATAGTGATGAAACTGTCAAATACCTTATGACATGGATGAATTTTTCTTTCTTTGCTTTTTTTTGGATGAATTTTCTATCATGAGATGTTTTACATGTAGAGCAAAGTTAGTCAAGTTCATAAAGATAAAGACTGTATGAGACCACTTTCATGAAAGAAAAATAATCCAGAAAAAAATGTTTTTCACACTAGAACAAGACTTTGCTGGTTTCAGACAAGTCAGAGTGTTAAGAGAAGAAATGGGAGAGAAGGAGAATAATATATATATGTATATATATAATTGGATATATATTCACATACATAGATACATAAATAGTAGCAGAAATGGATTCATAGGTAAATAGATAACAGCAGCATGCAAAAATATGGAATAAAAGCTAATTAAATTATAGGTTTATTTTAAATTTTACTATAAAGCATATGTAAATATTTGCTAGCTTTGTCTTGCCTACCTAATCAAATGCCAATGATTAATATGGTATTTAACTATCTCAAAGCAATCATATCTTGTCAAGCAAGGTTCCTGCTACTGATGTATGAGATATGAACTGTCACTTCAATTTTAATCAAGACTGAACTCAGATATCTGAGACTTTTAATCTTCTAGTTCCATTTAATGATGTAGGGAAGTTTACTTGGATATGGCTTAAACACTGTTTCCATTATTTAGTTAAATGCAAATTCATCTAAAATAGAATTTTGCAAAATGTAAGATAAGGTTTGTGGAAAAATGGAATTTTAAGAGAACACTTTGAAGACTCTTCAGATTAGAAACCATTTTCTAGCAATAAGCACTGTTTTAAATGGAGTAGGCTAATTAGGAAAGTGAGAAGATTAGCTTCACATGAAGTGACAGGTGCCCTTTCTGGAAGAGTGAGATGATGTCTATCCAATTATAAGATTGAAAAAGTGTCAGCCTAAAAACCTCTTTATGATGAAGGTCTGTGGCTTGCAGATGCCAGTAAGTTGGTAATCTATCTTCTTTGATTCCTCTTTATTCCCTAAGAACCTTATATAATAGAGATAATGGAAACTGTGTTTAGGTGGGGGAATCCATAACAGAGCTCTTTTTAGTCCAAGTCATAGAAAAATGGATATCATAAAGCAAAATGAAATGCTGGCAAGAAGGGGTTAGACTAGGACTTTGATTTCTTGTATATCCTTCCAACTCAAGTTTTATCTACCCTCTCCCATATTTATATTCCTCCTGAAGTCCTGTGTGGTAGAGGCACAAGTTAAGAAAACCTATCAGTGAGGGAGGAAACTTTTCTACTTCTCACTCAGCTTATCTTATGAAACTCAATGTCCTGCTTCCAGAACTGTTCAATATGACACCCAACTTTGTCCATCTTGATCTGAAAAACCCATGAATGATAAAGAACAAAGCATTTGGGGCACATCTTGGTTTTGTTCTTCTTCATCCTTGCTGGTACACAGCTGAAAGATGGGTTTGACCAACAGGTGCCAGGTAATTTGGGGGGAAGCTCCAGGTCTCCTCAAAGGTAATTGCAAACCCCAGGAAAAATCAGTGTTTTCAAGAACTGCAAGTGGAGAGAAATTGGTGAAAGGAAACTTGGAAAGATTCAATGATGTAGGCTACTTACTACACGCATTGCTCTCCCCAGTCCAGGTGGGTTTCCAAAGGCAGCAGCTGCTAAGTTATGTCTCCACCATCAACCATGGTGAATGAGGGAGAGTACCAGTTAGGGAAAGTACCTCAAAATCACCCACAGATCCTCCATTGCCCATTCATCCATTTAGACTTCTTCTTGGTACCTTTTCTAAAAGATTGAAGGTCGAATGACTTCCTGGACTGACCTTGATCTCATTCTTAGTCATTTGGGGAGCTGAGGTGACAATCTATCCCACACTGGCTTGGCTCCCCCTTTTCTCAGCTTAACATTCTTTAATAATAAAACTTTTCTCTCTCTAGTTCCATCTTTGATTTGCATAGTATTTGCTGGTCTCACTTCTTCCAAATCTGCCGCCCCCCATTTTTTTTCTCATGTGCTTCTTTCATGAGTTGCCTTTTTTAGTTTATGCCTTGATTTAAATTGCTAACATTTCCTATGCCCTCACGGAACATGCTTATTGCTAAACACTTGGTATTGCTTTATCCTGCTTAATCTTCCTAAGTTCTCTATGAGGTCAATAATGTCATTCTCCCCATTTACAAACGAGAGGGTAAGTTCAGGGGGCCGGTAAGCAGTCATTATTCTGCATCACAATCCTATACTGCTTCTATAGAGAGTTAACTTTTATGCTTCAAGTTTTATTCAGCAAAATTTACTAAGCACCTAATCTGTTATTCTCTGGAATAATTGCAAAAGCTTGGCTACCCAATGATTCTGTGTCTTCAGCAAAACAATGAGCTCGCCAGCTTTCACTTCCTCATTGAAAAAATGAAAGGGTGTGAGCCAAATTGCTGTCCAATGCGAACAAATTGCTGATTCAGAAGGTAGTCAGTTTGGGGGGGTGGGCAAATTTTCATCTCTCCAAAAGTTCAGGCCTCTTCTCTTTCTCCCCAATGTCTCCAGTCCACTGTGAACCCTACCCACCCTGAATCATCTACTAAGTGCTCTAAGGTGACCATCACAACAATGACTCACTGCTCACAGTCTTCTGCCTATGAGAATGCCATTGATGAGCAGAAAGAACGAGGAGAGTCTTTCCCATGTATTTCTGCTTGGCACTCAGGAATGACGAGAACTTCTGTCATAAGAAGAGTAAGCTTTACTTCCTTTGGTGCCCACGCCATTATAAATAGGTCTTTTTGTACATCCCTGATCAATGATCATAATTGAATGTATCGTCTATTTCTCTGTTGGAATCCTGAAACAAATGATTGATCTTGTTCACAAAAATAGATAATTGTGCAAGAGAAAAGAGTATATTAATGTGTAGTGTGTAATTCTTAGAACTATAGATATTTGAGATGGAGAAATTTATGGAGAATCCTGTAGCAAGATTCCAGGACACCCCAGAGCCCCTTGATGACCTAGCATGGACTTGGAATTCAGGTTTCAGGGGAAGCTCCTGTGTCCCTAACACTCAGTGATTTTTTTAATCCCAAGAACAATATGTAATTATATATTGTGAAATATTTACTTCTAATTAGAAATAAATGAAATTTTGTCTTGAAGCATGATGTAGCATGGGTAACAGTCTTAATATAACTCTTTCCTTTGGTTTTGTTGTAGTTTGATTTGACATTTTCTTATTTTACCTAGTTGAAGGCTAGAGTTACAAGTTATTGCTACAGTGAGATACAGTTAACCAGATATTGAACATGGTGGGGCAGAGAAAAGCTTCGTGCAGTTTTAGAAAGCAATAACTTGCATCCCTTTTTGCGCATCTACTCATTCTATTCCCAGTATATTTTCCTTATTTCATTTACTTTAATTTTCAAAAAAGACAGGCTAAGAACAAAACTGCACATAATCTAAATACTCAATAATTATGATCCATCTACAGAGATGCAAAAAGAAGTAACATGATGGGGGTGGTGTCTGACCTTTTCTAACTTCACATCTTAGGGGGATGGAGAAGAATTAGCAGCAGCAAAGCAGCAGCAGTACCTTCCCAAGGGCAATTCCTATGAAGTTGAGGTCAGACATACCTCCATCCCCCAACTGGTTTAATAGTCCTGACTCCAACTGTCCTATCCCTCAGCACTCTTTCCCTTGCAGCTGGGTTCAATAATTCATTCCAATTATCACACATAAGCCCCAGGTAATATTCATGATTTGGGGGCTTATTAGGGAAGGTGAAGAGTTGTACATATTCAGAATATAATAATTCAGATAGGAAAGTCTCTTCTTAGTCATGTCAGCAGGAAGAGCTCTCTTGGTCTTTGGCATCCATCCTGCTATGCAATGTTACAAAACTCCTTCAGGGCAGCCAATAAATACCAACATGGTACACCATTTCTTTCTTAGCCTCTGCCCCAAGTGCTCAGCTTGGGCTCCAAGGATCCAAAAACCTAACTTCCTCAATTAAATGCCTAGGAGGCTTGCACTCCCCAGGCCAGCCTCCTGACTTGCTCTGTGGACTGAGAAACCCACTTTTCTGGGTCATGCTCTGACGCTTGATTCTACTGTTGCTATGTGTGTCAGACAGGGTTCTCTTAGAGAAATAAAAATCAGGACACTAGTAATTCTTTTTATATAATTATATATAGAGAAAGGTATATAAGATAAGAAAGAAACAGTTAACTATCTATAAAGCAGTACAGATTGCTCGGTGCAACTCACTTGTGTGAGGCAACTAGAAGACTGGTAGTCCTTCAAGTCTTGAGGGCCACTGAGTAGTCCTCTTTTATAGAGCAATTCAGGCTATCTGGTCACAGGCAGCAAACAGCAGAGCAGGTCGCCAACAGACAGCCAGATGACGGAGTCCAACAGTCCCCAGCTCAAGAGATGTATATCCCAGAAGCGTGGTGAAGTAGGGCTTGAAGGAACCTCAAATCACAGCAACACAGTCCACGATTAGGTGTCCCATGGGTACTGTTGTTTGGAGGTCGAGGCACAGGACGAACAAGGCAGCTCTCTGGTCCAAAGATCCAGAAGCAAGAGAGAGGGCGGGACTCGCCGAGCCTTTCCTATCTCTGCCCTTCAATTCATCCCGTGTGTTCATTGGCTGTGCCATCACAACAGACCCACCAATCTTCTGTGGCCATGTTGGCATAACAAACCTACCCATCAGACTGTTCCTCAGCCTTTTACTCCTTTGTTTCTCTTCTGATATCAGAGATGTCTCCTAAACCAAGGAAGTTCGGTGTGCAGGGATCTTGGGATCCAAGGGACAGGCTCCACTCCTAGTTCTTTTCTATTGCTATTAGCAAGAAAACCCCTTTTCTGCTTCTGAAATAACCTATTTATACCCAAAAGATGGCAATCCTAATTAAGAGTATCGATTCTCTCTACAAGTAGCCATGGTGGTAATATTAGATAACCCCCAGGTTGATGGTTCAAACCTACTAGCCATTCTTTGGGATAAAGATGGCACTGTATCCTCCTGTAGAGATTTACAGCCTCAAAAACCCTGTATAAAGCCACTATGAGTTGAAATTCATGTAATGGCAGTGAGTGAATGGTCCATGTACAGGTTCTACATGAACACAATGAAGTGTTCTGGAATTCTCTTTCTTCTCAATGTTATCTGAAGTTTGTTATGATCCACACAGTCAGATGTCTTTGCATAGTCAGTAAATCATAAACAAACAGCATTCTTGCATTCTGTTTTCAGTCAAGATCCATTCAATATCAGAAATTAAATCCAGCTTGAATATCTTGCAGACACTCAAGAATATCTGTGTCGAAGTACTGCTGCAGTATTTTAAAATTATCATTAGCAAAATGTTACTTGTGAGATTTTAAAATATTGCTCATTAATTTTGTTTAATTGGATCACATTCGTTTGAAATGGGTATGAATATGAATCTCAACAAAGTAGCTTCTTTCCAGATTTGGGGGGATAGTTAAGGGGGCACATGAGTATTGCATTTGCTTTTTGAAATTTTTCAATTAGTATTCTTTTCAATTTCAATTCCCTGTTCTTCACCAATACCTTCAGTGCAGCTCAGACTTATTTATTTAGTACTATGGATTCCTGATCTGATTTTTCCTGAACTGATTAAACAACAATCAATTCTTTTTGGTAAAATGATTCTTGTCTTCCTTCTTTCTTCCTTTTGTTTTTGCTACACCATCCAATATTGAATCCACATAATCTTTTAATATTGTAGGATTTTAAAATTCAACTCAGGGACTTATGGAAGGATGGTGACCGAGTAACACATGCCATAGAGATTTCACAGAAATCTGCCCAGGAGAGTTTCTAAGAGGGAAATTAAATTCCCAATCGCAGGAGGAGCACCATTAAGATAAGTAGGCACACATCTACAAAGTTTTGAGGAGCTGGGGACCTTTGTCTTACCACAGTGGAGGCTGGCTAGGGTTTGACCTTAGCCCTGCCACTGTTTTGGCCGGAGCCAGGGTAATTTGGAACCAGCACTGGGGCTTTATCTCAACACATCCACAGCTTGCTAACAGCTCAGGGCAGGGATCAAACTCTTGCAGCCCATGGTCAGAAATTAAGGACTGAACTATTTTGTTACTTTTGTTTTCCTTTCTTTTCTCTATCTTCCACCCCCCAACAGTTTCAGCGGGCTTAGTTCTTTTGTGTTTTTTCACTGGTCTCTTTCATTTTCTCTCACACACCACTGCAGACCTCCGGACCACTCCCCCTAGCCTAGGGTATTTACGCATGCTCCGCCCAGCTAGGAAAGCTCCACCCTGTGCAGTATAGACCTAGGCTGAGGAAGTCTGCACCCTCCACCAAGGGATATTCCACAAAACTTTTTCCTGAGGAATTCCTGTCTGTATGACTGGGGGGGCTACCATCTGTCCTCTGTGGTGCCACATGACTGAAGAAACTTTCTCCCAACTGCCTCAGTGCCTCACAGCCATGGAAGCTCATCCAACACTCACCAACTTTCCACACAGCTGTGGGAACCTCTCCAACCTCCACAGCAATCTACCTGACCAGTGCAATTCTGCCCACAATTTGTAGTGCTCTACACAAAAACAGACAACCCTCCACCCTTCTGTGGCACTCCCCTTGCAGCAGGCACCCCCATGAGTCCTCTGCAGCCCCAAGCTGCCATGTGACACACCATCACGGTTTCTGTGAGATTACCCAGTATAGCACCATCCTTGTGGGTCCCCAACAACCCACCCAGTGCCCCTTGAGAGAACCATGAAACTTGCCCTCCAAATAACTGAGTACTGATTGGCTAGGGGAAGAGTGAAGTCATGGGAAAATAAAATGGTTGGCCAATTCTATAGTGAAATTATCTGCAGGCAGTTTAAAGAAGCATTCCTTCAAGTCTCCCAGAGAGAGCCAGTGCTCTTTGACTCCCTGGAAAATGGCCTCTGGCTCCTTGAGAGCAACACAGCACAAACATCAATCAGCCCCAACAACCTCAACAACCTCAGCAACAACAACAAAACACAGGCAAAACAAAAAGAAATGGCAGAAAATATCCTGAACCTAACAATGTGCATAGAAGAAGCAGGCATTGATCTGGAACAAAAAGAAATTTTCAGAATTATGCTTGGAGTAATGCAGGATATGAGGGAAACAATACAGAAAAAAAGGATGAAATGATAGAAGAGATAAAGTCCATATACCAAAGGGAAATATAAGAGCTTAGCGACAAGATAACAAAAACCAAGAGCAGACTCAGGGAATTCAGGAATCAACTGGCAGAAGCAAAGAACCACACCAGTGACCAACAAGACAGCCAAGCAAACTTTAACAAAGGTGATCAAAAATCTAATAAGATCCTTAGAGAAACCAAAGAAAACCTAAGAACTATGTCTGATGCTATGAAGAGGAAAAACATCAGAGTAATTGGATTACCAGAGGAAGACACAGCAAAGAAGGCATCTGCAACAAAAGTTGGAGAATTCTTAGAGAAAAAGTTAGTGAATGAAAACCAGGAAACTATACCTGGAGCATGGCTAGAACTTGGATACAAATCAAAACTTCAAGGAAGACACATGTGAGGTAAGTATAATCTGCAGGCAGCTGTATACTGATATCAAGGAAGCGTCCATGAAAAAGAATGTTTTTGTTGTTGCTGTTTTTTGTTTTTTGGGCATCACTACCCTATAGTGGTGGGAGTAGGAGGCCCAGCCTTTGCTCCTGTGGAACCACTGCTGGAATTGAACCTCCATTCCAGTGGACTGCAGTCCTGCGCACAACCACTACGCCACCAGGGCTCAGCCCGAAAAAGAATGTTATACTTGAGTTTGTTTGGTCTCTGTTCTTTGCTGTGTAGATTTTTTACAGCAACAAATAAACTGGTTTTTTAGATAATGTTATTTCAGGAGTGCTACTTTTCAAATTAAAAAGAATCTGAGTAAATGCAACCAGTCACGTTTTCCCAAAATTAAGTATGAATAAAAGGAAAGGACACAACTCAGTTCCTTGCTGCATGCCTAAGCAAGCTGTGGGTCTCTGCTTTCTTACAGATTCATTCCATGTGCTTCTCATTCCTCTGCATCTCCATTCATTTATAACAACAGATGACCTTTCAGGCTAGACTGAATTCCAAGAAGAAGTCACCAAAGTGGATATTAGTTAAACTATCTTACTTTGAGGAAAAGAATAAAATCATGAGAGCAGCTAGGGAAAAACAAGCAATCACACATAAAGGTGCCCAAATAAGAATATTCTCAGACCCATCAGCGGACACTATGAAGAAGAGGAGAAAGGGGAGTAATATATTCCAAAAATTGAAGGAAAATAATGCAAACCTAAGAATAGTCTCTCCAGTTAAATTATCTATCAAGATAGATGGAGAAGTAAGAGTCTTCCCAGACAAGGAAAAACAGAAAGAATACATTAGAAGAAACCCAGCCCTACAAAGGATCCTTGCTGATCCAGTATGGGGAAGAAGAATAGCACTCACTAAGCATAAATAAGAGAATGCCACAGAGAATAACATCACCCAGAAGACAACAAAGAAAAAAACACCCTCCAAGATAGCATTAATTTAAGGGTGGAAAGAAGTCAAGAATGATCCTCCCTCACACACACATGCACAGCACACTAAAAAGAAAGAGAAGTAGGAAAACGCCCAGCACAAAAAGTATAAAATGATATCAGAGAATCCACTGATGGTGATAATAACTCTGAATATCAATGGACTGAACTCAGGAATTAAAAGGCTAGCAGACTGGCTTAGAAAACACAACCCATCAATTTGCTGCCTACAGAAGACATATCTCAAGACTACAGACAAAAATAGGCTGAGAATCAAAGGCTGGAAAAATGTATACCAAGCAAACAGCAATTCAATAAAAGCAGGGTTAGCAATCCTATTCTCAGATAAAATTGACTGCAAAGTGCAAAACATCAAAAAGAGATAAAGAAGGGTACTATATAATGCTCAAGGGAATGGTAGAAAAAGAACTATTAATCATTTTAAACATACATTCACTGAATGAAAGACCTCCTGAACCTGCTGAATGACGTCAACCAAACACTCCAAAAGATGAAAAAATAAATCACAGCTGCAAAAATTATAGTGGGTGACTTCAATACACTGTTCTTTAAGAAAGATAGATCACAGGGAAAGAAACTCAACTAGAAAGGTAGAGATCTAAACACCACAATCAGACAATTTGACTTGATAGAAATCTACAGAACTTTTCATCCAAATACAAGAGATATCACATTATTTGCAAGCCCACATGGCACATATTCAAAGATAGACTACATGCTGGAGCATAAGGTGAATCTACATAAATTTAAGTATATTTATATCATACAAATCTTTCTCTCTAATCACTCTACCATAAGGCTGGAAATCAATAAAAGGAAGATGAAGAAAACAAGAGCAAATAATTGGAGAATGAATAACTATTGCAAAAGGAATGTGTACTGGCCCAGATCAGAGATGAAATTAGGAAATTTCTAGAAGTCAATGAGAACGACAACACAATGAACCCAAACTTATGGGACACAGCAAATGCTGTTATCAAAATTAATTTCAGACCAATAGATGCACACCTGAAAAAGGAAGAGAGTCTCATGATTGATATACTGGCACAACATTTACAACAATGAGAGCAGAGTCAGCAGGACAATCCCACTAACAACAAAAGAAAAGAAATGATAAGATTCAGATTGGGATTAAGGAGAGGGAAAATAAGAAAACTATGGAAAAAATGCTGCTGAAAGTTGGTTCTTTGAAAGGATAAACAGAATCAACAAACCACTGGCAAACCTAACCAAAGAAAAGAGCGAGGAAATTTCGATGGTAAGAATGAGTGGTGAAATCAAAAGCATAATTATACAGTACTGTGAAGAACTGTGTCCAATGAATTCAACAACTTGGAAGACATGGACAAATTCTTAGAAAAACAATCCCTCCCTAGACTATCACCGATGGAGATCAAGGATCTCAACAGACCCATCACAATAGAAGAAATAGACAAGGTTATAGAGCGATAACCAACACCAACCAAAAAACCCTGGACCAGAAGCCTTCACAGGAGAATTCTACCAAGCATTCCGGGAATAATGGACACCAATCTTACACAAACTTTTCTAGAACATAGAAAAAGTTGGCAAACTCCTGAACTCCTTCTATGAAGCTGGTATAACTCTAATACTGAAACCAGGAAGGATTCCACAAGAATTGAGAACTACAGGCCAATATTTCTAATGAGCATTGATGAATCCTTGACAAAATACTGTTCAATAGAATACAAAAGTATATAAAACAAATAATTCACCATGACAAAGTGAGGTTCATACCAGTGATGATGGTATTTGTTTTTGAGATTGTATGCTATATTTATGCCACTGAGACTCAAATCCAAATGTCTTCCCTGGACAACCCCACCCCCACTCCACCCAAGCCTCCTGTGTCCTTGTTTCACATAAAAAAATGGGTGAGGGTGAGACTATATACATTCATAGTTCTGAAAGGTGTGGATGTAGGGTGAGAACAAGAGGACAGTCATGGGGTGGAGAGCAGCCAGAGAAGCCTACTTCTCAGAGGTTTATATGGTTTTTCTGAAAGCACAAACAAGTGCGGGGAAACCCCCTCATGCACAGACCAAACTGCATGGCCACAGTCGGGCTGCCCCTCATATCTCAGCTGGTGGCACTCTTTTGTGGGTCATCTGTGGGTCTGCTCTCAGAAGGACTTTAGAAAGAGGTGGTCAGTGGGTATCCTCATGGTCCCTTGGGGTGTGTGCGTAGTGGAAGGTTGGAGGACCTTGTGGAACTGCCGGTCAAAGGTGAAGGGTGGGCTGCTACTTTCATATTCAATGTATATACTGCCCCGTTGGGGTATAATTCTCCAGTTCTGCCTGCCACTGGGATGTTCAACATATGAAAGACCATTAGTATCTGTTTGCCACGTGAAAAACTATAAGAACCCCATGATAATATTGATAAATGTGAAAAAAGCATTCAACAACATCCAACATGAATTCCTGTTTAAGATACTCAAGAAGATAAGAATGGAAGGAAAATTCCTCAAGACAATACAAGCTATATATGAAAAACCAGCAGCCAATGCGGTAGTCAATGGAGAAAAGATGAACACAATCCCACTGAAAAAGGGACCAGACAAGGATTCCTCTTGTCCTCTCTTATTTACATCATATCGAAGGTTTTAGCTAACAGCATAAGGCAAAAAATAAAAGACATAAAAGGTATTCTCTTGGGGAAGAAAGAGGTGAAACTATTATTATTTGCTGATGATATGGTTTGGGGTTTTTTTTGTGAGCATCACTGTCTCCTGGTGGGAGTAGGAAGCCCAGCCTTGCTCCTGGAGAGCTGCTGTTGAACTTGAACCGCCAACCCTGTGGGCCACATTCCTGCACACAACCACTAAGCCATTGGTGCTTAGCCCGATGATATGGTTTTATATATGGAAAATCCCCAAAGTTCCACAAGGAAAGTACTGGAAGCAATATAGGAGTATGGTAGAATACAAGAAAGGCAGTATACAAGATCAACAAACAGAAGTTTATCAGACTACTATACACATCGGATAAGACCACAGAAGAGGAGCTAAAAAAAGCACACATTGAATATCTAGGGATATATTTGACTAAACGAACAAAAGATCTATATGAGGAAAACTATAGAACGCTAATACAAGAAACAAAGAGAGATCTCAACAAATGGAAGAATATCCCATGCTTGTGGATTGAAAGACTCAATATAGTAAAGATGTCAGTTCTACCCAAGGCACTATATAAGTTTAATGTAATTCTGTTACAATTACCCTCATGCTTTTTCAAAGAAATGAAATAAATGATTGCCAACTTTATATGGAGAGGGAAAGAGCCCAGAATTAGCATAGAACTCCTCAAGTAGAGCACAGTGGGAGGGCTTCATACAGCTACAGTGGTCAAAACCACATGGTATTGGGATAATGACCAATGGAATAGAACTGAAAACCCTGAAATAAGAGCATCAGAATACAGACAATTGATCTTTGAAAAGGTCTACAAAATATCAAATGGGAAACAGACACCTTCTTCAGCAAGTGGGGGTAGATAAAATGGATCTCTACTTGCAGAAAAATGAAGCAAGCACTTTATCTCACTCCAGGCACAAGAGTAAACTCAAGGTAAAACCCCAAACTATTAGGGCCATCACTGGGGAATTGGGACCAATCTGAGAACTTTGGTACAGGGAATGCACAGACTGCCAGAAATAGGGAAGGGCACAAACATGGAGGAGGCATAAATTGACAAGTGGAATATATTGAAGATAAAACACCTGTGTACATCAAAAGAATTCATCAAGAGAGTTATAAGAAAGCCCACGGATCTCTTACAATGACATATCAGATAAAAACATTATTACTAAAATCTACAATATTCTGCTAGCTTCCAAAAAGAAAAAATACCGAATTGCTCACTGAGGAGGTGGGCAAAGGACCTGAAGAGAAGTTTCACAGAGGCAGAAATCTGAATGGCCAATAAATATCTGAGAAAAGTTCCTGATCATAAGTTATAAGAAAATGCAAATTATAACAATAAGATACCACCTAACACCCTCAAGGATAGCCCAATTAAAAAAAATTAGAAAACAAGTGTTGGAGGGCCTGTGGGGAGACAGGAGTTCTTTTCCACTTCTGGTGGATCTGTAGATGTATAAAGACACTATAGAAACCAGTTTGGCCATATCTAACACATGATAATTGAGCTACCATACACCAGCAATCCCCCTATTGGGCATATACCCAGAAAAGGCAAGAAACAAATGATGGACAGACATCTGTGCTCCAAGTTTCATCACAACACAGTTCACAATTGTACCAAGTTGGGGACGACCCAAATTTCCATCAACTGGCAAATGGGTTTTAAAAATGGTGGTACGTACATACAATGGAGTACTGCACATCACTGAAAGGCAGTGATGAACACATGAAGCATATGGTTGTATAGAAAGAACTGGGGGAAATTATGCTAAGTGAAATAAGTCTAGCACAAAAGGACAAGTATGACATGAGTCCATGGAGGTAAACTTAAAAAAATGCAAAAGAGGCATAGAAGGTAAGTTACTCTATAACTAATTTCCTGGAGTGAGGTCTAGGTAGTATGACAGGACCAAACCAAATCCAGGGCTACATATGGTATCCAACAAAAAAAGAGGACAGAGGAACTGGGGGGAGATAGTAATGTATAGGGCACTAACCACCCAAGGGGAGGGGATTGTTTGTATCACCACAGGGAAAGCGGGACCAGAATTAAACCCGATGTTCCAGGATGTGAATGTAGCATGGTGGCATGGAGTAGAGAGCCCATGGAGGGGTTTGCGGGCCCAGCCCCAATCCCAACTACGTGGACAGCCGCCCCTCCCCACCGAAGAATTTACTTTAGAGCTGCACTGAAGCTGCCAGTCAGGGTGAGGGACATGTCTGACCAGAGCACACTTGAGGAAGAGAGTGGGGTGCACCCTGGTCCACCATACCTTAAGGACGATGACCCGTTCAGAATAGCCAATGCACAGAGAGGACCATATGGCGGGCCCTAATATGAGACACGACTTGCCTCACTGACCCATGGACCTATGGGGGACAACACTGAAGACACAGAGTCAGGATTGCACCTGGTCTGACCACACCCCACTGAAACAAAGCACTAAGGGCACACAGCAGAGCAACACAGAGTATGGAGATCCTGAGGGGGCACCAGGGATAGACTTTGGGGCCTGGACATGGCAACACATTGGCCTCGACTGGAGGACACTCCTAGAGGTCAACAAACAGACCCTGATCTATTTACAAGTTTTTCTTTTCTAATATTATTTTCTTTTGTAGTTATTTATATATTTTTCTGGACATTGTTTTGTTGTCATTTTGCTTTCTTTTGTCACTTTGTCTTGTTATGTCTCGTTTCTTTGTGCATATTATTATCTCTGCAGGTCTATCTAGATAAGATACAATGGATGAACAGTCTAGAGGAGAAAACAACTGGACCAATGGTTCCAAGTGGACATGGGAGAGGGGAAGATAGGGGACAGCAGGTGGTGCTGACCAGCCCAGGGACAAGGGAACAATAAGTGATTCAAAATCAGTGGCAAGGAGGGTGTGAGAGGCCTGGTAGGGATTGATCTAGGGCAATGTAGTCAAGAGAAATTACTGAAACCAAATGAGGGCTGAACTTGATACTGGGACAAGAGGAAAGTAAAATACAGGTATGTAGATAGGTACATACATGTATACATGTTAGTAGGGAAATAGATGCATATATTTATAATAGATGCATATATAGAGATATAATAGATGCATATATGCATGCATATATTTACAGAGGTAGTATTAAGGCAGCAGATGGACATTGGACCTCCACTCAAGTATTCCTTCAAATACAAGAACACTTTGTTCTATTATATTGGCATTCCATGATGCTCATTTGCCCCACATGATTGCTGAAGATAAATGTGTGCATAAGCAAAAGTGGTGAAGAAAGCTAATGGTGCCTGGCTATCAAAAGATATAGCATCTGAGGTCTTAAAGGCTTGAACATAAACAAATGGCCATCCAGCTCCAAAGCAACAAAGCCCACATGGAAGCACACCAGCCGGTGTGACTACAGGTATCAAAGGGATCACGTATCAGGCATCAACACACTAAAAGTTTTATCGTTGTAAATGAGGGGTAGTACAGATCGGGGATCCAAAGCCCATGTGTTGGTAATAGGACATCCTCTTACGGATGGATCTCAAGGAGGAGATGAGTCAGTCAAGGTGCAGTACAGCAATGATGGGCACACAACTTTACTCTAGTTTTTCAATGCTTCCACCCCCCCCCCCACTATCACGATCTAAATTCTACCTTACAAATCTGGCTAGACCAGAGATATATACTTGTACAGATAGGAACTAGAAACATGGGGCATCCAGAACAGATGATCCTTCCAGGATCAGTGGTGAGAGTGGTGTTACCAGAAGGGTGAAGAGAAGGTGGGGTAAAAAGGGGGAACAAATGATAAGGATCTACATATAACCTCCTCCCTCTGGTATGGACAACAGGGAAGTGGGTGAAGGAAGACATTAGACAGTGCCTATGACAAAATAATCATAATTTATAATGGATCAGAGGTTCATCAGAGAGGGGTGTGTGGGGAGGAAGTTGAGAAAATGAGCTGATACCAAGGGCTCAAGTAGGAAGCAAATGTTTTGAGAATGACAAGGGCAAGAAATGTACAAATGTGCTTGACATGCAATGGGTGTATACATGGATTGTGATAACAGCTGTACAAGTCCCCAATAAAATTATATGTATATATAATTTATAAATGCAAGACTTTTTTCAGTTCTTTTAGCTTGAAATATGTTGAATGTACTTTTCCCTTTTGGTTTTCTCACTTAAGATTTGTGCACATTTCAGTATAATACTTTGCTTTATCTTCCTGGCTTCCCCCAGAAATCCTCTGTTCAGCTCTAAAAAATCTCAATTTCTTCTTTTTGTTTTAACTTTGTCATGTTAAAGAGCATATTTCAGAATATCGTCTGACATCTAACTTGATATTTCCTTTCTTTTCTTTTAAATGATCTTTTACTTTCTTTATAGATAATACTCTTGAAATCATGGTGCACCTTGTCTGGTCTTCAGTCATTAATGTTCAATGTGTTAAAACTGATTTCAAAATAGTCTCTGAATTCCGGCATGACGTGCTTAACGTTGTACTCTGGCTCTCATTTTACAAATTACAAGGTGCTCTCCCAGACATTTGACCCCAGCCACAAATCTATGTATCATGTACATTTGATTAAACCCAAGTTACAGTAAAAATAAATAAATAAATAATGACCAGCATTTATTGAACTTATTAAGTATCCCAAACCGTGGGTAGTAATTTGTTTAGCTATCACTTTTCTATGAATTTATGATTTTACTGTCATTTTCAAAGTGAGGATTGAAGCACAAAATAGTTAGCTTATTCTCTTAAGGTTATACTGTTACTAAATAAAAGGTTATACTGTTTGAATAGTTTAAAAAATGTAGCCATAGCCCAGGCCACATGAAGAGAATGTAACTAGCAAGAGCATACCACTCTGATGAGATCACCCAAGGAGCAAGTGGCAGAGCTAAGACTTAAATCCTGTATTCGTCCTTATTTGCCCTAAAACTTATATCTAAGAGTTCTAACTGACCCCTAATGCCCTTCTTGATGTGATGGCCTGATGATTCAAACAGATTGACCAGCTTTTGGTTTATTTTCATTAATCTTATCAATTCTGCCAAACTGGTGATAACAGTGATACAGCAAACAATATGAAAGACTGAAAGTTCTCCCACAGATAGTCTCAAATCCAAAGTCAATGTTCAGAGACTTTTTTTTATTGCTTTTAGGTACTGTAGAGTCCATTAGACAAATAGGGATCTCAAATATAAAAGAGCAAAACACTGCCCAGCCCTGCACCATCCTGACAAGTATTGTGATGTTGGAGTCCCTGATTGTAACTATGGTGTCATTCCGTCTGAGTGATGTCCTTTTCCAGAGAGTGGTCTCTTCTGATAGCATGTCCAAAGTTCATGAAATGAAGCCTTCTTATCCTTGCCTCTCAGGAGCATTCTGGCTTTATTGTTGCCCATGACAGATATTTTTGTCCTTTTGGCAGTCCATGGTGCCTTCAGTACTTTTTGCTGATACCCAAATCCAATGCATCAATTCTTCTCCAGTCTTCGCTGTCCAGTTTTTATATGCATAGAGGAGATTGAAAATACCAAGACTTGAGTTGGGCTTACTTTGGTCTTCAAAAGTGGTATTTTTCTCCTCAACACCTTAATGGGGTCTTGTGCAGAGGATTTGCCCAAGGCAGTGTTGTTTGATTTTTTTAACTGCTGTTTCTGTGAGAATTGATTGTGGATTCATGTAAATGGAATGCTTAAATATGAAAAATGTTCTTCCCTATATTTTGTATACTATTATGTATTAAACATGGGGAACTAGTGACAAGAAGACCAAGATGAACAAGAAAATGATAGATTAAATACATGTGTGTGTCTATGTGTATAAACAAATACTTAAACACACCAAAATATATAACATATATTACAATAGATTTGTAAGAATTAGTATATAATTATTACCATAATTATAGTTGTCACTGCTTGACATTATCAGTCCTCAATTCTTTGAACAATGAGAATAAAATACTGTCTATTTTGCATACGCCCCATGATCATTTAGTGATCAGACTCTTGATCCATGGAGTTTTCAGGGACTGATTTTCAAAGATAGAATAGCAAGCCGCTCTCCCCTGTCCATCTAAGTCTGCAGTTCCACATAGACCAACACCATAGCAACACAGAAACAACCACTGATGCATGAGGTATGGCCGCACATGGGTGGCAATGGCTGGGAATCAAATCTGGGTCTCCCACATGGAAGGCAAAAGTTCTACCAATGAATCATCGCTGTCTCATATGTCATAATAGAAGTGTGATTCACACATCTCGGTGAGTTAGAAAAGCAGGAAGACCACAAAGGAGGTGATAAATAGTTGAGAGATTCATCCGAATAGAGACCCACAGATCGTATTGGGTCTCTTCAAGTCTTGGCGGTCTTTGCTTCTGACCTCTTGAAGGTCAGCACATGTGGCTGGGATCATTGAGTGCGTGTCCCTGGAGATCCGCTAGAGGGAGCCAGATGGTTGTAGAAGAGAAGCAAATGGGGAGACAAGTGACTCTTCTGTCAAGGCCTTATTCAAAAAGCCTTTTGTTTTCGTCAGAGGTGTCCTCAGCCCCTGGAATACAGTTACATAGCGTGGTGTTACAAATCTGAGTTTGTATTCTTAACAATTTTCCGTACTTGATATCAAAATGAAGCCCAGTCGTGCTAAGGGTATCTGGCCTTGGGTAACAATCCAAGATGTTACCCTGAAATGTCACATGGAGGACCTGCTGCGTAGAGTTCCTTCTTCATTTGTATGCTGATTCTGAAACTGTCTTCACCATAGCTCTGCGGGTTTATGTTGAAGGACCCCTGAATTTTCATGACTTTAGGACACACGATATTCTTCTCCTTCTCTGACAGGGATCAGGGAAATGTGGTTGAAAATGAAGAGGATCTTTGCAAAAATAGAAAAAAAAAAGAGCTTCTTTAAAAAAAAATCAACATATCTAAAGTACCCTTTCTCTAGGGGTTGTGAGTTCCCAGACTGATAGAACTGCTAATTCTTCGAATGAGTAAGAATGTGAGTGTGTCGCAGAAAATCCTTCGTGGTCCATAGACTTGAAACCCCCATGCAAGGTGTGGTTGATTTTTCACTGAGTTTCTAAGAGTAAAAGAGAGAGAGAAAGCAAAAGAAGAACATCTTGTTCTCTGAGGTGTCAGAGTAATGATTCAGCTTAAGGTCTAAATTCAGACTCCATATATAACTTCAGAAATAGCCCCTTGCAAGATGACAGTGACTAGAATTATGAATCTCTCCAAATAGGCTGGGAGATAATTGAGGGCTGGGGCCAGGACGGATAGCTGTCTTGGGTCCTGCTTTATGGCCAGCACAGTGTCAAGATGGCAAGGACAAAGCAATTACCCTAGCAAGGAGTGCTCTTGAGAATGGCACTTGTCTGGTGTAGACACCTTGCCCACACAAGACACCTGTGAAAGCCTGGGATACACACGCTCGTCAGTCCAAGTGCTCACTATACCTGGCCTGACCCACAAGTCTCAGCCAGGTCCATTGTGTGTCTTCAATCCATTCCAGGGGTCTGAGGAAGCCTCTGGGGAAGCCATCTCTGGTATTGAAACCCTCGGTCTTCTTGACTCCAATAGCGCTTTACCTAACTTTTACTTAGAACGCTTGCCATTGTTTATGTTTGGTAGCTAAATCTTTACTTTTGTCCTATAGTGAAAAGCAACAGCCACAAACTTCAGGTGCAAGTTTTCCTGTCTTCCTTCACCGCCCAGGAGTCCACTCTGACTCACTGTACAAGACAGTGCTCAGGCATTGTGCATCAATATTAAATAGATGAATGGTGACGCTGTGAGGTTTTGTGGTACTAAATGGAGGAAGGAGTTCAGATATAGTGTACACCATCTAGGCTTCCGGATCTTCTGCATGTCCTACTTGCAGCCTCGGTGTTTAGTTATGTTAGTGGTAATGGTTGTGTCAAAAAAAAAAGATGCATAAGAATGTAACATTCAGGATGCATGTAGACTTTACATGTAGACTTTACATCAGAGACAATAGCTTAGAAAAATAACATACTGCCTTGTCTCTAGGTCTAAAATGCGACACTTTAATCATCTTATGAGTGAAAAATCATTTGCTTTAGTGACCTAGCTCCTTTTTTTTTGCCTCCCCCCAATTTAAAATAAACAAAAGAAAAACCCTCCACTCCAAGTGGAGTCCCACTTGGAGCCCACTCCAAGACTGTTTCATGAGGGGTCTGGCTCTTCTGTGGCCACTGACAAGATACACATAGGTCCATCCCCTGGATCGACCAGCTGTACTCATGCTTCCGATTTCTACCTCATCCAAAAGTCAGCACTGTCATTTGGGGATGCATGGAGAAGTCATGGATTCAAAAAAATTATACTTTAGGGGTCTAAGGGAGATGCTGTCCAGGAGTCCATGTGGAAAAAGGATGGTTGAAAATTGTTTGTAGTAACAATTGTACAATTCTACTTGGCATGATTGAAATGTGGAATGATATCATAGTATTAAATCCCAACTAATTAAAAAAACACATTAAAAAGACCCTACATGTGGAAACCGATCTCAAAATGGTGATTTGCTCCAAGCCATGTAGTAAGTGAAATGCCTCTAATTTTATTTTGTCTTTCTGATCACAAATAATAGAAACATTTCTAACTTTCATAGCAGCAGGGAGTCTAAGGAAATCCTTTTACTACACAAACCAGCAAATTGCAAATTCATGAAGGCCATAATCTTACCAAAGGCTGACACCTCTGGAAACCCTTTGGTTTCATGGTACCAAAAGATGGAAGGGGCTCAGATGGAGGTGTGCTCCACCTGGGTTCTGGAATTCCTAGATGTCTTAGGAAAAGCCTAGGGATTCCGTTGTCCAAGTGGTAAGTAGCAGCAGGGGTGGGGGGGGGGAAGTGTTATGTTCTGTCACTGGTTGGTACTGAAACTCTGAGTGGGCTGTGTTCTCAGGTTGCATCTTGAACTCTCAAGAGGCAGAGTGTCCAAGACAAGACCTGTACTGACACTCAGAGGTTTCTGGAAGGCACTGCAGGGAGAAGCACTCAGTCCGGGGAAGGACCCAGGCATACAGCGGTCAGACAGAGAAGGTGAAGGCTGGAAGGTCTTCTGTTAGAGCACAGTGAGGTAGGGCTAGATTGTTTCCTTCTGTCTTCCTTCTTTCCTTCCTTCCTTCCTTCCTTCTTATTTTTATTTTAAATATCATTTTATTTGGGGTTCATATTGCTCTTATCACGATCCACCCATCCATCGATTGTCTCAAGCACATTTGCACATTTGTTGCCGTCGTAATTTTCAAAACATTTTCTTTCAACTTGGGGCTGGATCTTATAGAAAGGATGGGCCATTCTTAAGGCAACCATGACCGCGTGAAACCCGTGGCCCGAAACAGGTCAGGATTGTCAGGCGTTCTGTTCTTTGAGAAACTGAGAATCCTGATTCTGCATCTCAAAAGTTAAGTTTTGTCATCGGTATCAGGCTGACAGTGAATCAAGTGTTAAAAACACATTGTCAAGCCTTACTAAAAGTTATGAGGTGATTCGGTGTCAGCAACGTGAACAGTGCCTAATGCCTGAAAATTGTCCAGTAAAATGTCTAATCCGTGACTAAGAGTCAGTGCCAGGTCACAAGCCTCTGGTAATGTCCTTGATGGTAGCCTATATTCAGTTCCACTGTGCCTAACTAAATTGTAAGCTTGCAATTGCTCCAAACACCTCTTTTCCTCACTGTCTTTTGCTTTCCCAAGATTGTACTAGCTAGTAAAAATCAGGACACTTCCATCTGTGCACACATTCCTTCTCCTCTTTGGGCATCAAATAATCTAGCCCTCGTTCCCACCGATCCAGGTCTAGCTGTAACTTTTATTAGGAATGATTGCTGATCCACAGTCACTGACTTAGGTAGGTGGCTTCTGCGACATGATCTCATCCCACCGGTGCTGCAGGGCCTCCTGAATCAGCTCCTGTCCCTGGGCTTTCAGTTCTTCCTTGAGAAGAGACTAGGCTGGTGACTCTCAGCCCCTCCTTCCTGTGGAACACACAGCAGATGACACCCACGTGGGTCACAAAGAAAGTGATGTGTCCAAGAGGGCACACAGGGCCCCATGAAGTGACTGCAACCCACTCTTCCCACTTAAGGAAGTCTGCTCACATACGGTGAGCAAGACTGCTTTTATGGGTCACAGGGGAACTTTCATGCATCATTCATCACCTATGAAGCAGGACTGGGGGACGGCGGGGATCAAGCATGAATGGAGTTATGCCTCTTGATCCAACTATCAATGTCCAAGAAAGTCAGGGGGAAGGTTACTATGTCAACGGATGGAAGTGTAATTCGCAGCATCTGGATGGTGGGAAGCGAAAGAAAGGGAGGGGGAGATACTTGGGTTTCTCCCACAAGTAAATGGCAAGAGAAAAAAATCTAAATGTATACATATATATATTTGGGGGGGGGCATCCCTCCCCTCTAGTGTGAGTGAGAGGCCCAGCCTTGCTCCTGGAGAGCTGCTGCTGGATTTGAACTGCCAAGCCAGTGGGCCACAGTCCCGCACTCAACCACTATGCCACCAGGGCTCAGCCTAAATGTATATCTTAAAAGACATCCCCCTCCTTCAGCAAAACCAAACCAAACAAAACAAAGATATAAACCTCAAAATTTAAGCTAACCTATGGAATGTCACCTTGCTATAAAGTGATAGAGCTGGGAAAACAATGAAGAAAAGGAAAGGTGTCATTAGCATACATTTCTGAGGATGTTTCTATCTGAAAAAGGTGGTTTAGGATTGGGGGTTAGGGACTTGTATGGATTTACAACTTGGGCAACTAGATTTTATCTCCAAGTTTGACTTGTGTATAAGTTGCTTGTTGATACTCAGGTGTGGCGTGTTCAGTTTTTATGTAGTTTGGTATTCTGGTATTGCATATAACAATATAAATTAAATGTTTAAAAACCTGCACCTTGGCAACTGAGCTCTCATTTGAAACAAGATAGCAGAATAAGTAATGAACACTGAAAAGATCCAGGCAGAGATCTGGGAGGGATGTTAGCTTAAATTGTCAGGAAAGCAGCAGGTTAGCATACAAGGGTCTGAGAGCAGAGTGGAGAGCGGAGAGCAAAACACAGGGCCCAGGACACAGTCCTAAATGAGAGAGTAATGGCTACCAGGAAAGAGGCATCCTCGGGAATGATAGGACTCAAGGTCAATTAGTTCAATTAATGTCAATGGTATCTATACAACCGAGGGCTTCTGCAACATGAGTTGTGCTGTGTGCACATATGTAAGCGGGTAGGAATATAAGTGTTTGTGTATGCATGCCTCTGTGTGAGTGTGAATGTATGTGCTTGGGAAGGGGCTTGTGTGTGCACATATAGAATCTGGTCCCTTCATGATAAAGGATGCCTGAAAACAGGCCAGGTAGGCAGTAAGTTTAAGTTCAAATTTCAGTTCTATCACTTTCTAGCTAAGTGACATTGACATACGTAGGTGTTTTCAGTTCTCATTTTTTCCATCTGTAAAATGGAAATAATAAAAGGATCAATATTTTATTTTTTATACAGATAAAATGGATTAGCTCACACAGGTTCCAGAAATTTTATAAAGTAAATATTATAAAGCTATTTATCATTAAATAGTAATTACATATGAGATTTTATAATGACAGCATAGGATTCGTACATCAAATTATTCTCTGAGATAGTTCTGTGAGTGGAAGGATTGCACCATTTTGTCAGTGCTTTTTACCTTGTGAATTTAAAGAATCAAGCACCTTGGGGTATTCCCCGTGACAACTACCTCCTACACACTGAGCACACAGTTCCCTAGAATAGGGTGATTATTCTTCCAGTTCCCCCACTCTCAGAGGGACACCTTGCACGTTCCAAAACAGCAACTTCCTCAATGCACATCTGCTATATTTTCCTTCCTCTCTCTCCTCTTTGTTTCCTTTTTCTCATCTTACTTATAACTTCTTGAGCATATTAACAAAGTTGAGAAAATTTCCCTAGTTCCTCTTTTGGCTGCAACATGATTCAGCATACTTCTGATCATTCTTTTATTCTGGATACGTGGGCTTTCTTGACCTTTTGGGGGCATTGATCTATGTGTTTGTCCTATGTGACTTACTGTGACACAGGAAATAGGTTCTGTGATTAATCAACTCTCAAAGGAAAAAGAGTTGCTATCAAGTTGATTCTGACTCACAGTAACCATATATAGGCTTCCGGAAGCTGTAAATCTTTATGGAGCAGACAGCCTCATTTTTTCTCCTATGGGATGGTTGGTGATTTTCAACCACTGACCTTGCACTTAGCAATAACTTCAATGTAGCTGTAAAAAAAGTCACTATCATAGTAAAGAAGAGTTGTCATTTATTTTATATCTTTGGGACATTATTTTATCATGAAATTCAGGATTCAGAGGAAGTATAATTCTCATAATAAAGGTTAGTGGATACTGAGAATAATGGCTTTGTTCAAGACATCAAAGCAATTGGATATAAAATTATGGTCTGATTTTTGGTATTCTAAATTTAATTACATTATTTAATTCTAAAATTAATGACATGAAATGACATTCAAGTCTATGGAAAAACAAAATTTCAGCAAAGTGGGAATGGCTCAGTTTTTTCCTCTAAAGGAATCAGACCGGATATTTCAGAAATCATGTCCTATTTTACATTATCTGGGATAGCTGATCAGCTGGTGAGACAGAATGGGCAAGAGAAGTAATAATAGGAAGAGGGGTCCTGGGCAGTGGAAGATTGTTTTGTTTTGCTGTAGGTTTTCATCCAATTCACAGACGACAAGTTGGTTCTCCATCAAAGTGACTTCAGAGGACAGAGTAGAACTTTCCCCCTGGGCTTCTAAGACGGTCACTGTAACTGTAACTGTGGAAAGAAGCGGAGAGTCATATCTTTCTTCTCCAGAGAAGCTGGTGGATTCAAAGTTAACATCCCAAGACCTCCCGGGGCTCCTTTCTTTTCATTCAAAGATATTGCAATCTTAGTAGGAGACAGACGCATGAAGCTTTAAAAAAATGAGTGCCTCTTGAACTACGAAGAGGGATTAAGACTTAGATGACCACAAGTAATTACTGTCAATTTTGTTAAACATTATTGAAGATGACACTGGCATTATGATGCCAACGCATAATGAAATATAAGGGTGAAATGTCATAATATTTGCCATGCCTAATGTTTAAGATATTTGAGCAGATAAGAGACTTCAGGCAAATTGGCAGGCAAGACATCAAAGTTAAGGCTAAAAAGAAATTTTAAGATCTATTTTAAAGTTCATTTTCATGTGCAATGGATAATATCCACATGCCTATAAAGGAGGCACATTAGAAGGACTATTATTCAAAAGTATATCGAATACTGACTAAAAGAAAATACTGAATGAAAACAGTGAATAAAGAGGCAAAAGTAGTGGTGAGTTGGCAGCTGGTTTAACACAATACAGCCAGTTTACATGTTCATAAGCAGACAGTGTTCCCATCCATGGTCTAGGAATCTGATAGTCAGCTCTGCTTGGCCAGGACTACACCAGCCCCCATTATTTCCCACACTCAAATATCTGGGTCATATGCATTCCTCCCCCATCCCTTTGAGGACAGAGGCTTTCTCCCTCTTAAGGTCACTAGAACAGGCTATCCAGAACCAGGGTGCCCTTCCTCAACTCCCCCTAGCCTGGCAGAAATATCTTCAGAGATAGGATTGCCTACCCCTCACTAGTTCATAGGGCAAAAGAAATATCCTGGACTTAATGACCTATCCCCAGTCAATTTTATAAGTGGGCAGAAGTATTCTCCATCACCAGCAACTGCCTCCTCCAGCTTTGTATTTCCTATTATTAAAATTTTCTTTCTTATTTTCTTTTCCCTTGCTTGCTTTCCCCTTTGTTGTTTTTTCTTCTCTTAGTATTCTGTTTTCTTATTTCTCTTTCCGTCTTCTCTGTCCATTTCTTTTGTTCCCCTTCTGTTGTTGCGTTACTCCCCTTTTCTTTTCTCGTTCCCTGTTTTCTACCTGTTTCTCTTTTCCTTTTCATTATTTTATTTCTCTAGGTTTTATAGCTTTTAGGTTTTTGTATTTTCTGGTTTATTTTTTGTTATTGCTTTGCTCCACCCAGTGGGAGAGGTCAACCACATTCACATTACTCACTCCTATACTCCCTGTAGCACTACACATTGTGTGAGTGGCGCCATCAACTCCTGCACTAACTGATGAAGAGGAAAATCAGGACAAAATTAAAGAAATACTAAAGAGATTCATGAAAATCATATAGGAACAAATCTATAAAATAAGCATATCAATTGAAACTTTAGGAATGTTATATACCCAGTATAAAGCAATACAGATGATAAATACTAAGACTTTAGTAATGAATGACCCATTGGTAAGGAAAAGAAATAGAATTGAATAAATAGGAGACAGAATTAACAGAATTGAAAACAAATCTCTCAACATTACCTTAAAAAAAGAACACTCAGATAAAAGAGAGGAAGAAAATCTAAAAACTGTGTGGGACACTAGCAAGAGAAATTACTTCTGTGTGGTTGGAATTCCACAATAAGAACAGACAAAGAAATCACAAGGAAAATTGTAAAAAATTACAGGAGGTAACATTTGTTAATTTTCTTAATTTCTAAATTTATTAATATAATGAAGATGAGAAGTTTGAGCATTCAAGAAGCTTAATGAACCCCATACAGGATAAATCCAAAAGAAAAATGGGGAGATATAATAATCAACTTATTCAGAATCAAAGAAAGGAGCATGTGAGAAATGAAAAGCAGCCTTCAAAGGAGAACCAACCACACTATTTTATTTTTCAGCAGAAACCATACAGGCAAGAAGGAAATGGAGTGATACATATACAATCCTGAAGGGGAGAAAAATCAACCACTACTTATACAACCAACAAAACTGTCCCTCGAATACATAGCAAAATCAAGATATTCTAAAATAAATGGAAATTTATAAAAACTAGACCAAACTTCCCCACTTGTATGTCAGCTTGTCTACTGGGATGATTTGCATATGGCCATCCTGGAAGCTATACTACTAGTATTTCAAATGCCAGCAGGTTTCAGTGGAATTTACACACTAAAACAAATTAGAAAGTAGGAATAGATATGCCACTGCTGAAGGATTGACTCCTGCAAACCTTACAGATAGAAAAGGAACATGCTTTGATATAAATACACTCTTCAACTTGGGAATCACTCAGATGCAACTAGGGAAGAGTTCCCTCCTCACAGTAGACTTGAACTTAAAGGCATGCATGGGGCAAAGCTTGTAGGACCATTATTTGCTAATGAGGTACAATTCAATATAAGATTGAGTGAGAGGATTTTGCGAGACCAACATTACTTCATTACAAATATTTTTTCAATAATGCAAATAATGACTATACAAATGAATCTTGCATGGAAATAAAATTGGCTACGTTTGTGAAAAAAAGAAGGATTTCTGGTAGCGTAGTGGTCATGCATTTGGGCTGGTAAACTGAGCAGTCAGCAGTTGAGGACCACCAGTGGTTCTGCAGAAGAATGACAATGTTTTCTACTCCTGTAGATATACAGTCTCAGAAACGTACAGGGGTCATGCAGTCCTGCCCTGTAGGGTTACCTTGAGTCAGAATTGGCTTGAAGGCAGTGAGTGTGTGGAGACAGGTAATGGAGACATTCGAATTATCAGTCAAACAAAACCAGAACGGATTGTGAAACAGTCCATTCACTGTTTATATGCAACTTTAGGTTAAAGCTGAGGAAAGTAGAATAAATCCACAAGAGCCAAAATATGACCTTGGGTATGTACAATATGAAAATAGAAACCACCTTCAGAACAGATGTGATGCACTGACTGAGGATCAGAGAAATTGTAATGTGACATCAAGACTATGACACATGAAGAAAACAAAAGGTAATTTAAAAGATAAAAAAGAAGGAAAAGCTAAAGGGGCTGTCAGAGGAGACTCTTAAACTTATTCTTTAACATAGAATCGCTAATGTGATTGGAAGAAATGATGAAGTGAAAAAGCTGAACAGAAAATTCCACAGAGCAGATTGAGAAGGCAGAGTATTACAATGAAATGTACAAATCCCGGAGGGAAAAAATGAAATACTCAAAATTTTCAAATCAAAAGACTGAGGGTGAAAAAATTCAAGTCTCCAATTACAACATTGAAGGATTCTATGGACACAATAGCTAACCAGGAAAGACATATCAAAAGAAGATAAAAGAAACATACAGAGTCGCTGTATTAAAAGGAGTTGGTCAACATTCAACCATTTCAAGAATCTATCTTTCTTAACTAGGGGGAAAGTCCAAGCTGCATAGAAGATATTGTTGAAAAACAGAGCTCTAGGAATTGATTAATAACAATAGGATGTTTCAACAAAGGACAGATCAGGATTTGTGGACATGTCATTAGTAACCTATGCTATGAGATGACTCAGTCTTGCTTGCTGAAAGAAAAGAGATCTTTAAGCATTTATTTATGAATATCGAAGACTACAGTCATCAGTCTGAATTACAACTCAATGTGAAGAAAGCAAAATCCTCACAACTCTACTAATAAGTAACACCAGGACAAAGGAAAATATTGTAGCTGTCAAGTATAGCACTTTACTTGGATCCCCAATCACTGTTCATGGGAAAAGCAGTCAAGAGATTAAATGAGGAATTGCACTGGACAGACAAACCACACAGGTCTATTCAATGGATTAAAGAGACGTAGTAATGTATTAATGAGGGCTAATGTGCATTTGATCCAATCCACCTCATTTTCAGGTGTACCACATGTATGTGAAAATTGGACTATGAATGAGGAAGAACTGATGTATTTGACTTATCGTGTTGGCAAAGAATACTGAAATAACCATGGACTGCCTGAAGAGCAAAGTAGAGTAGCTAAGGGTTAGAAGTGAGTTGATGGCGTGAGTTTTGATTTTTTTGTCAGAAGATCAAAAAAAGTCCGTTTTAGAACAGTGGTTCTCAACCTTCCTAACGCTGGGACACTTTAATACAGTTACTCATGTGGTTGTGGTGACCCCCAACCATAAAATTACTCTTGTTGCTACTTCTTAACTGTAAGTGTTCTACTGTTTTTTAATCAGGTAACCCCTTGAAAGCATCGTTTGACCCCCCCAAAGGGTCGTGGCCCACAGGTTGAGAACCAATGGTCTTAGAAGATGTGCAAACAGAATGCTATGAGACTGCATCTCATAAACTTTAAATATTCAAGAAAAGCAAGTCTCTGGAAAAGAACATCGTGCTTGGTAAGGTCAGTATGGGGGTGGAGGGGGTTGGAGAGAAGATCCTCAACTTGACTGTACCGAACAACAAACTAAAGTTTAGTCTTTCTTTTTTATTTTTTTAGTTTAGTATTTCTTAACTTTAATTTGCTGTTAGGTACTGTCAGGATGATTCTGATTTATAATGACCCCATATACAAAGAATGAAACATTTCCCAATTCTGTGCCATCTTCAGAATTGGTGTAAGTTTTGAGCACGTTGATTTTTTTCCCATCTCATTGAGAGTCTTGCAACGAATGTCATGAAACAGAATGCATATGAATTGCTAATGGAAAAATGGATATATTCTGTAAACCTTCATCCAAATCACAATATATTAATAAAACAGATAAGAATAAAGTTGG
>PVJH01007128.1:0-95480 GCA_004026705.1 Nesogale talazaci | reverse complement strand
TGCTCTCCTGGAGCACTCCTGAAGAGAAATATCCATTGTAGAAATGTTTCTGGGGTCTACAGTGGAAGTAAAGTAAAACTGAACTTTCTAAGAATATCTAGGGATTACAGAACTAGAAGTAGAAAATACAAGGATCTCATTAAAACATCTTGTATTCTCAGTAATTTGTGCATTGACATGTGCTCTGCAAATGACATTCAACCTCTAAAGGAAATATATCTTGTTTGTAGCTTTCTTTTTTTTTTTTGGCGGGGGTGGGGGGGTTGGTCAATCACTGCTCTCCAGTGGTGGGAGTAGGAGGCCCAGCCCCACTGCTGGAATTAAACCTCTGTCCCAGTGGGCTGCAGTCCCATGCACAACCACGACGCCACCGGGGCTCAGCCCCTTGTTTGTATTTTCTATGTTCTCCAAAATATACATGAAATATTCAGGTTAGATACACTACTTATGCTAATATCATGACTCTGCTACAGATTAGGAGCAAGGCCAGTAGTTAGTGTATCATGTCTCACTGGAAACTTCATATAATCCAGAATCCACCAAACTAAGTGATATTGTGATTAGATGTTTCAGTGTCAATGACAGCCATCTCTCAAGTTCACTATGGCAATAATCACATCTCAGAGAACTTTTCTTTTTGATCAGAACAGATCAATACATGTGGGCACAAAAGATTATAAACCAAAATGTCAAACATGAAGAAGTTTATAATATGACATATTCTACACATAGACAAATCACTGTTATATGAACATAGTAAAAAATGATTATGCAATAACGTAAAAGCTCAGGGAGTCCTATGCATAGGAAGTGATTCTGTTGGAATTTCTTCCTTGCCTGGTGGGTGATAACCTTAAGGAGTCATAAGTTTTGAAGAGGTTGAGATGGAAAACCAACTGAAAAACAAACACAAAATGATGATATTCAGTTTTGCTAATGTGAATAACATGGTGACAAATGATAGCAGTGACGGCAGTAAAGGAGAATGCAGTGGTCCTAGACTAGTCTCATGGGAGATTTGGAGTTCAAAAGCAATATTGTAGATATGCACACTTTTCCTTGATAACATTCCTCTCATTATTTTAAAAGTATGGATTTCTCCCATCCCAGCCCCCTCCACTCCCTGTGCAATGGCAGCTTTATAGTGGTGATGACTTGAAAATAGGATTCATTTATAAACAAATGTAATTTTTAAAACATATATTGAGCACATGTTTCATAAAACAAATATATAGATAACTATATGTAGATGTGCATGTGTGAGTATGCATATGTATGTATCTGAAGTGATGTGGAACACGATTACAGTCTATACAGTGTAAAATGTGGATAAGCATGTGCTTGTGATCCATTGCACATTGCAGAAAAGTTCTCTGAGCAAATACACTTAGTACCTTAAAGAGCCTTAAGTAAAGGCTCAGTCAAAGCAGTGATTTCTAACAGAACCTGCTGGGCTCATTAGCAATCAATTCCCAGAGGTCAGTTCAGAAGGTTATGAATGCTGAAGGATTCTAAATTTTCCTTGAAGGACACAGCTCATCACATGGCCTTAATAGAATGGGATTTGAAGAAAATGGGAAACTGTCTTGATGAGAAAAACCAGAAATATTACCATGAGGCATATCCACCCCCCTGCCTCCATCATGAAAATGCAAATGCTTATTCTTCAAAGATAGCAGGAGTGTCGTAGGAGAATGTTGCTGGAAAACCTTACCCTCCACACTCCAACCCTGGTTCTGCTCTTCCACAGGTCTCTCTGTTCTCCAAACCAAGAGAACATGGCAAGGGACACATTTGATTCCTCCATGATCCCCACACTGTCCTTTTGATGGCCTCAAGGAAAGAACACAGAACTCTCTTGGGAAAGCATATAGGGGAACACCACCTTCAGAGACAGATAGGCGTAGAGAGAAGATGTGCCGAGAAATAATAGCTTCACATTTTGATGTTTGCTTAATGAAAGTGCTGATGATTTAGTAGTAATACTTTTTAAAAATCATTATTTTATTGGGAGAACTGATATATGTCATCAAGCATACTTCTACAATTGCTACTACTATCAGTTTCAAACATTTTTTCTCTCCTTGAACTCTTAGATATCACTCCCCCACCCATGATCCCATGACCACTTGATATTATTTTTAAATACTATATTACATATAATAGGGTCAGGATAATATCTGCTATTTTGTTAATAATTATTATAACTCTTATCCTATTTTACCAAGTACAATATCTCCATTCACTTACAATTTTGTGATTTTTTTCCCATCATGTGTTTATGCAGTCATCATTGCTATCAGCTCACTTTTTAATTTACCCTTGGAAATATAAATGCAGAGGAGGTGGTTTGGCAGTTGTGTCCCGTGTGTGTGTTTATTTAGATTGCAGAAAAATAATCTATTGAATGTATGAATGTATGTCTAAATAGAAATATTTGATGTTTAAGTAAGCTTAGAGTAAGCTACATATCTTGAATACTGAAAGGAATATTTAAAGCAAATGAGTGATGAGGATTTGTTGTGTTATTCCGTTCAATAAAGACATGTACAATGGTTAAGTTCAATCTGGTAGGTGCAGATCAGAATTTTACAAATTGAGAATATTAAGCAGATGTATTGTTTTCCTGGTATAAGGTTTACAGAAAGAAAGATTATTTCCAATCTCATCTTACTTGTAATTGAACCATTCCCTATGAAGATAAATCCTCACTAAACAGCTTCTAGACAGGTTCATGACTTCAGTTTACTGCAGTCTTGAAGAACTGCATTGGATCTTCTGTTTTATGTGTGTATAAGAAGCTGAGCTTTTATGTCTAATTTCAAAAGGCTAAAAGTATCAAGAAAGAAACTGACCTCAAATTAAGCAATATCTTCTGGTACAAGCTTGTTCCAAAGAGGAAAGAGAACCATACTTAATATGTAAATGCCTCATACCACACACCACTTATGGGCATGTAAGGAACATGATGGAAATTAATACATAGAACCAGATATATAGTCCAGGAGCTTTTTCCTCCTCTCTCAACTCAAATACCTCACTACACTGTACATTCTTTCATGAAGACTGTCATTTTCTGTCAAAACTAATATAATTTTTCTCATTTGATCATGCCAGGGGAAATAGAGAATGAGATAAAGATGCTTTTGCTGCTGTTGATTTTTTGCATTGATCCCATCCCCATCCCAACACTATGGCAACTACTGGCTATTTGCATAAAGGATGGTTCTGTTCGTCTGTGTGTGGGGGGTGAGTTTATGTTTGGCAGTGCATTAGGCCATGAAGAGGAATATCTTAAGTTGTCAAATCCAAATATATTCATTCTCTCAGTAGAATCATGTGAAATGTGAGTATCCCTAATTTGTGAAACTACTAAAAGAAAACCAAAGCTGTTTCTGTTGGGTTGACTTGAATTCACAGTGAACCCCATAGTTTTTCTTGGTGATCATCTTTATGGAAGTAAATCACAGGCTCTCTCTTCCATTGCTTTGATGCGTGGATTCAATAGATCAACCTTTCACTTAGGGATTGAGAGAAAATCACGTTGGGCACTCAGGTGTCACTCTAGTGAACACCGGATAAATCGTGTTTGCTTTACCTCTATCCTCCAACTCTGTGTCGCTTTACCAACTCCTTCATAGGTATCACCTATCCATTGTTTTTATAAAGAGACAGTCTCTTCTAACTTCCACAATATTTTTCTCCAAAATCTTTGAAATTTTTCCTTAAGTTAATGAAGTCTCTTTCAAGTTTCCACCCTATGAAATATGAAGCTTTCTGCACCGACAACCACATAAAAATCAATTTACCTTCTTTCAAATATGATGATTATTTTACCCTTGACAAGTTTGTTTAAAAGAGTGAGAGGGGGAGAAGCTCTTTAATTCCATTCAAACATGCCACTCACAGTTCCCTCTGTAAGATTGACTTGTTGTGCACTGCAGGAGTTAGGCCTCATTCGTTCACTTTGTACAGCAGCGAAGGGTAAGAGAAGCAGTTCTGTACTTCATAAATGTGTGAAGGCAATGACAACAACTGTTAGCAGGGCTGCTGCTATTAATAATTCAGAAAACCAGGAAAATCTGAGGAACCTTGCCTTTAATGGGAGTGAAAATGCATATATTTTTATAGACACCAAGTAAAGGGATCATTAGCATACTAAGCTTATAAAAGTCAAGGACTATATATATAACAAGACAAGAACATCACAGCATCAATAGAGGGAATTTCCCTGGGTTACTTTTATAAGGACTGAGGGAGAGTCCTTTCTGGGAGAAATGACATTTCTCTAACATACAGCATTGCTGAATGGTTGGGGTTTTAAGGTCTGAATAGTGACCCAAAATTGCACAAAGTTTTCATATATATTTGCCAGTAAATTCTTCAAACTCTAGTTAAATTTATACAGCTAAAAAACCCTAAACCAGCTTGAATTTATTATTTGTCTTATGAGAATATTAGAATTTTTAGCTACTCATTCTCTTCTTTTCCCAACACATGAATGTGTGCTTTTTCCTTCTTCGTTTACTCAATCATTTATTTTCCCTCTTTTAATCACTACTCATATTTCTCAAAACTCCCTCTTTGACTTCTTTTCATTTCCCCTGTGGTTTAAACAACGATTTAAGCATATTCGATGTATGGTCACTCCCTGAAATGCCAGGGAGTCAATCAATTTTGATGCATAGCAACCCAACAGGGCAGGAGAGAACTCCCCTAGCGGGTTTCCAACTTTCACATGTCTGGTAGGTGATTAAAAAGACCATGGCCCAGGTCAAGCCCACCTTAATCCTAAAGGTAACATCTTTGCCTTTCAAAACTGTAAAGAGGTCTTGTACAGAAAATTCACCTAAAGTGGTGTGTCCTTTGATCTCTTGACTCCTGCTTCTATGAACTTTGATTGTGGGCATGCAATCCTAGGCAACAAGTAACTTGTCTTTATTGATCATGATGTTCCCTATTGTTCCAGCTGTGAAGATTTGGGTTTTCTTTCCATTGAGTTATAATCCATATTGAAAGCTGCAATACTTCATCTTCCTCAGTAACTTCTCCAAGTCCTCAATTTCAGCAAGCAAGACTGTGTCACTTGCATATTGTGGCTTATTAATAAGCCTTTTCCATTCCTGATGCTGTACTCATAGTCATATAATCTGGCTTCTCTGATTACTGTTCAGAATGCATTGAGTGTGATGAGGAGATACAATCCTGATGCATACCTTTCTCAGCACAAGAATGGTTTGTTCTAACACTGTGGCATTGTGTGACACCTTCTTGACATGATTGGCAAATGTCATGAACAAAGATGATGGTGCCCAGTCATCAAAATATATAGTGTCTGAGGTCTTAACAACTTGTAGTTAAACAAGCAGCCACTGAGCAGGAAAGCAAAACTGTGGACATGGAAGAAGTACTGCAGCCTGTGTGATTGTGAAGTGTTGACGAGAAGAGAAATCAGAAGTTCAAAAAACATGCAACCAAATTGATATGAAAAGAGTGGATTTAGTGGAGACCGAAAGCCTCCAGCAAGACAATTGGACAGTCCCTTTCAGAAGGGGGACACTGAAGAGATGAGAGATAAATCCAGGTACAGCACTGATGAACCACATAACTATCCTCTAGTTCTTTAAGATTCCCTCCTCTTGCTATTAAAGTCGTTATGTGCTATATACATCAGTAATCATGTTTGTTCGTTTGTGTATTTAAGATTTTTCTGTACATAGTAGTTAAGATAGATGACTCCTCAGGAAAGTGAGAGGAATAATGGTTCCCCAAGGGTAGGGGAAGTGAGAGGTGGGAGGAAGAAAAATTGAAAGTATTCATGATCGTATATGCCCATCTGATGGGACTGAGCAGCAGAATTGTATGTGAATGAATTTATTGGAATGAATATGACATATCAACAAAATATATTATTTAAAAACTATGCAAAGTATTTTTTTTTCTGTTTTCACAACTCCCTCTTCATTCAGGTATGGATACCCTATGAGAACACTGAAGTGATCTTTAATTCTCCTTGTTCTCAAGACTATCTCTAGTTTTCTATGAACTGCACAGTCTAAGGTCTTTGAAGGGTCATAGGCACACAAATGTTCATCTAATGTTAGTTATTAAATCCATTGTGAATTGGTCCTGCACTTTTAGCTGCTCCCTGTCTATGTCCTGCTGCAATTGTTGTTAAAAGATCTGAAGCAAATTTTCACTTGCATATGATATCACTGTTATTATTCTGTAAGCTGTGTAGTGTCTGTTCAGTCACCTTTCTCTGGAATGGGTACAACTATGGATTTCTTCCAGCATGGTGGCAAACTGGTGGTCTTCCAAACCTCCTGGCATAGGTGAATGAGATCTTCCAATGTTTCACCAGATGGTTGAAATGCTCCATCAATTCCAAGAGTTGTTTTTGATCAACTATCATCAATTAATAGCTATTTAATGCTTGTCAACGGAAATACTGAAATTGTTTCAATGAGTCCACCGATTTTATGTGAATGAATCTGGATCAAGGGTGCCCATTTAAAAATAATCTGATTCAGACTTCACAAACATTAAAAGCCAAGGAATTTCAAAAGTTCATGGACATGGGGAATTAAAAGACAATGGAATTTTCCACTAACTTCCTGAACCCGTTATCATTATATATCCTTTCAGAATGAAGTGAATTACAGAGAAAAGTAGCCTAGATCAATGTGATGCTTACTTTAATAATTACTGAAGCATTTAAAACAGTCATGATATATGATTCCAAACAACAGGAAAAGAGAACCGTTGCTTTGAAATCTGAAAGATAAATGAAGCTGCATACCTTTGTACAATTTGATAAATCAAAGTTGTTTTTTTTTATCACAGTCTTTTGGTGCTTTCCAATTCTCTTATGGATCCTTTAAACTGCACAGAACAATTTTGAAAGTGAATCTAAAGTGTAAATAGTTGAAACCATGGGATGTCTTCAAGTACGACTTTTACTGTCTGTACCAAATGTGAAGATTTTACTCATTCACAAAGATGCAGGGAGGATATATAGGAAGACCGATTTTTTTCTCACTATTTCAATAGATTGAGGAAATGTTTGGGGTTGAAATTTATTCTATTAATATCAGCAATACCATTATTATAACAGAAAAGACAGAGTGTGATTGTGAGCTCTTTGTTAATATCTTAAAATTGGTATTCTTGGGTTAGGGTTTTGGGGCATCTTTAGGATAGATATTCTATCACATTATTAGAGATTAAATGCTCCTATTGGTCTGATATGATGACATTTATTTATGGTTATTACAAGACCATTATTTAAAATTATTTAAAACAGTATTGGAATGAACCCCCAAAATATATTAAGTTAAAACAATAATCTGTCTTTTTCTCAATCTATATGACATTATCTGAGACATAGAAATGAACCCATTAGTGTTATAATAAAAGTATACAAGGTAATCATACTTGGTAAAGCTCCAGCAAGCTATGTACAATCAGATGGAGGAGATTTTGCTTTTTAAAATAAGTAACATTCCATTTAGGAAATAAAGATGGGTAAACTTTATTTACATGTTCACTTGAAGAGAGATTATGAACAACCTGCAATGCAGAGGACACAATCTTGCTTGCCAAAACTGTGAAGGACTTGAAACACTTGCTGAGGAAAATTAAAGACTAAAACTTACACTATGAAATGCGACTCATTGTTAAGTAAACAAAAATCATCACAAATAGACCAGTAGACAATATCATGCTAAAGGAAGAACATTTTGAAAGTGCCAAGGATTTTGTGTTATTGTAATCCATAATCAATAGTCATGGGTGCAGCAGCCATGAAATAAGCTTGGACACATCTTTTGCACAAGACTTAAAAGATGTCATTCTGAAAACGAAGGTGAAAATGATACAAGCCACAGTATTTTCAGTAACTGCATTGATATGTGTAAGATGGACAATGAGCAAGAAAGATGGGATGTATTTTAATTACGATGCTGATAAAGCCTAGTAAGTGCATACTGTAGTGTCAGAAGGACAAAGAGATGCTTCTAGAGAGCAGGACAGCCAAAAGGCTCTTTAGCGGTGAGGGCGGTAAGAGCCCTTCTTACATACTTTGGAGATATTATCAGGACATTTCCCCAAATAAGAACATGATGGTTCATAAAGTAGAAAACGAGGAAGACTTTTTGATGAGATGGATTGATTTAGTAACTGCAACAAAGGACTGAAACATGATGATAATTATTACAGGACACAGTGGTGCTTCATTCTATGGTACATAGGGACCTATGAGTTGGAACCAACTTGAAGGCACTTTACAATAACAGTAGAAATTTTGATAAACTTCTACTTTACAAATTGTGTTAGGCCAGGGTGACAAGAGAAACAGATCCAGATACACTTAGAATGCTGCTGGAGCCATGCTGTGACTTTCACAGATGCTATGATGTGGTCACCACCATGGGATCCACAAGACTCCTCACCCATCCAGATTATAATCTCCCTGCATTCTGCATCCTTGCAACTGGCTGTGTGAGTCTACAGAATGACTTATGGATGAGGATCAGATTTAAGAACCTGAGTTGGTCTGGGATGAGCTGTTTTCTGGTATACAATTAATTCCTGATATAAAACTCTTCCTAATCCTGTGAAGAGGAAGTCTTCGAAGTCCATAGGGGTAGTTCTACCCCTTACACATATATGCATGCCTCTAGATTTCTTCCTCTAGTCAGCCAGCCTCACACACCAGCTCTGGCCTTCACAGTACTTACGTCAAGCTGGCATACTTAATGAAAAATAAAACAAAATACAAAATATTACTGAACCCTGCATGAATGCATGCAAGTCTCCTGCTCCCTTGAGTTCTGTGTATTATCCTTATTTTAGGCAAGAAGTCAGATCAAAATAGTCCAGCACTTCCTCAATTGTTCCATTGGAGGTCGTGGGTGGTTTAAGGACAACAACTCAACCTTTCCAGAATCTTTATCACTTTATGAGAAGAAATGAGATCATGGAGGCAGAAACCTTCCTACCTCTCCTGCCCAGTTCACACTCTATAACAGACTTTAATTTAACCTTTCATCAGCTCTGGCAACACTTTTTCCTTAGAACAACACATTTTTCTTAGAAAAGTCTCTTCTGCCAACAGCAATTGCTGTCACAAAGTAGGGAGAAAATTGGAGCAGGGAGAAGGAAGGAAGAAAGCGGACATGGGAAATAAGGAGTGATATAGAGAGAGTATCATTTTTTCCTTCCTAAATTATAGAGTAGTTACATATATGTGCTTTGTAATTGTCATGTTATTTCACGGTATGTGAAAACTTCTCCTTAGGAAGCAATTGCATATTCATAGGGACTCTGATATGAAGCATAATAATAAGTATTGAAATGAACATATTTTAATGTTTTTAGGTACAGCATGCTAACTAAAAATCCTTGAACTGTGTGTAAGATTTGATTCAGAGAAGTAATTGTAGAAATGAGGTTTTATTGCTAAAGGCTTACTATCCTAATTAAGCAATATGTCATATTAATATCCCCAGATACTAGCTCTATGCAAATTGCTGCTGCATATTATTTACCTACAGGTCGGCTATTCTGTCTTCAAAAGAGCTAACTCTTTTTCCTGTGTTTCAGAGAACAAAGAAGGCAAAAATTGAACACGGCTCCTCAAATGGAGCATCTTATCTTGGGTAAGTCTCCCATGTGTCTGCACTTGGCGGAATTAGAAGGAAATCGGGTCATGTGTAATCAGAAGAACCAGGCCACCAGGCTCTGAACCACAAACCATTCTCAGGTCAAGTCCAGTGGATGAAAAGTAAAGTTCACAGGCATCAAGTTCATTGTAACTCATGGCGATCTTAAAAGACAGGGTAGAATGATGCACGAGGGTCTTCAACAATGTATCTCCTCATAGGATTAGAAGGCCCCTGTTTTCTCCCTTGAGTGGCTGGTGATTTTGAACTGCATACCTTGTGGTAGCAGCCCAATTAATAACCAGTACATCACCAGGGCTGCTCTAGTTGAAGACATTGTGCTTTGGGGAATAATGTCTTGAAATGTTGTAGGTTTTCCTTGGAAAGGTAAATTCTTAAATTTCAGCCTCTGAAAACAAGCTAGAACAGAATGCACCAATAAAAGTAGGAGGAAAAAATATTAATTACTCTCCGACTTTTCATGATCATTACAATTCAGAACCATTCCTAATAGTGATTTATTGATAATTTATCACACTTTTATTAAGTTCAATTTTATTAATTTTATCAGCGCTTCTGTTATATTCTGAGATGTAGTATCGTAGAGATATACAATTGCAGACTCTTCCAGAATGTACAGTCAGGTGTGGGACCATCCCTGCTCAGTGATCTCTAGCGGGGCTGCTAACCCCAAGGCCGGCAGTTCAAAATCACTTGCCATGGGGGAAAGATGCCGTTTTCACTGTTGTAAAGAGTTTATCTCAAGCCCACAGGGGCACTTCTACCCTTTTCTATATTATCACTAGGAATCAGAATCCATGGCACAAGTTCTTTTTTCTCTCTTCCCAACAAGGCTTATCAATATGAAGCTGCAGTACTAAATGTCTGGCATGTAACCATATGACCATATGACATGACCATATTTGAAATTAGGTCCTGGAAGATGGTATGAGTTAACATGTGCTCCTACTGGAGCATGGTGGGTCCTAATCCCATCTTAATGCTGTCCTTTGCTATCCTTACATCAGAGAAAGGACAGAGGCACACAAGGCAGGTAGTGGCTAGAGGACAAAGCTAAGTTGTATCCACATGTCAAGAATACCCAAACTGCTAGAAGCTGGGAAAGACAAGAGAGGGTCTTGCCCCATTCTAGAGACACTGGGGGTGGGGACATGAAGGGAGTAGTGCATTGATGAGAACTTCTGTTCCTCTGAACTGCATGACAATACATTTCTTTTCTTGCTAAGTCACTCTGCCTGTGGGACTGGTTTGGAACACCTGACTGCATGCATCTCCCTGAGGAAGGGGGGATCAGGAATTACTTGGACTGGGGTCAGGATGGGGGCCCTGTAAAGTTTATAGCAGGACAACAACCATGTCTCGGCTCTCAGCTACTGAAGCTTAGACTCAACTCCTGAACCATAGACTGGCTTGCACCTCAACAGCCACTGCTGCCGCAGCTCTCTCAGCTGGCACAGGACCTGCCCAGCTACCCTCCAGCCTATAAGTGTTCTCTGGCATGCTGTCCAGAGCTGCTCATAGAACACCCTCTACACAGAATAAAGTCACTGTCATTTAACTCACAGCAATCCTGGAGGACAGGGTGGATTTCCCTCTCTGGATTCCCAAGACTATAAGTCTTCATGGAAGTAGAAAGCCTCATATTTCTCCTCAGAGGACTGGTAGCTTTGAACTGCTGTCCTCGTGGTTAGCAGCTCAGCATATAACCTCTCAAAAATAAACAAACAGAGAAATCCTCACTGGCATCAAGTAAATGCTGTCTCATAGCGACCCACTGTGGGTTTCTGAGAACTATTTATCGGAGTAGAACACCCCGTTTTTCTCCTGAGGAACTGCTTATGGTTTCAGACAGCTGACCCTGTGGATAACAGCCCAACTTATAATCACTACACTACCAGAGCTCACTAGGGAGCTCACTGAAGGTAGTTAATTACAAGTGCACATTGAAAACTGTGAGGTTCAGAACAGCACTGGGAACAAAGAGCGGGAGAAACACTCAGGGCATGCAAAAGAGCAGCAATAGGAACAAAGCAATGAAGTCCTGCAGGAATCCCAAACATAGACGTCCAGGGAGGAGACATTCATGAAGGTCAACAAACAGACCTGGAACAATTCATAGACTTTGAGCTTTGGCTGTTTTTGTTATTGTGTTGTGTTTTTGTTTTGATTTGTATCTTTTGTGCTTCTTATTGGTTTTGCATGTCTAGCTAGATAAGATATGCAGGATAAACAATCTTGAGGAGAAAACAATGGGACCGATGGTTCTGGGGGGACATGGGAGAGGGGCAGGATGGGGTGAAGCCAACAAATCAAAGAGCAAAGGAACAAGTGACCTAAAACCGATGGCGAGGATACCTGGTAGGGCTTGATCAAGTGCAATACAGCCCAGAGGAATTAGCAAAAGCTAAATGAAGGTCAAAAATAATAGTGGAACAAGAGGACAATAAAAGGAAATAGAGTAAAAGCACTAGGAGGAAAAAGGGCATTTATAGTGTTCTAAATACAGGCATATACATATAAATACATTTTATATCAAAATAGGAAATAGATCTATATACACATATTTATATGTTATTTATTAGGTATTTATTTATTATATGGACATTGGTCTTTTACTCAAATACTCCCTCAACACAAGAACACTGTGCTAGTCTGAATAGACAAGATAAATAAAGTCATGGACACACACACACACATATATAAGAAAGAGCTTTATATACAAGAGCAATTGAATACAGAGAAAACATTCCAGGCCAGTCCAGATCAAGTCCTTAAGTTTGATATTGGTCCATATGTCTGATATCAATCTATAAAGTCTTTTTCAATGAAGCACATACAATGAAGCACATATAATGACACTGAATTCAGGAAGATCACAGGGCAGTGGGTAGGAAGTCTGGGGGAATTCAGTGGTGAGAGCAGCATCTCAGTACTGGCACAGGTCTCCACAGGTTTCTGCTATCTCCCAGGGAACATCTCTATCAGTATGCCACCATGTGTCTTATCAGTAGATCATCTCTCTGGGAATGAATAGAAAAAGAGAGTTTCCAGAATCCTTAGGGGAAGACCATGCTCACACAGAAGCCTCATTTACTTTGACCTGATTCACAGACTAGACTCCACCCCTTCACTCTTCACCCTCTCAAAATGACAAATGATTATATGACTACCATATACACTTTGTTGTAGTAACCTGGCATGCTGTGATGCTCACCTTCCCAACATGATCACTGAAGACAAAATTGGTGCATAAATAAATGTGATGAAGAAAGTTGATTGTGTCCAGCTATCAAAAGATATAGCATCTAGGGTTTTAAAGACTTGTAGTTAGTAAGGGGCCATCTAGCTGAGAAACAAAAAAAGCACAAATGGGAGAATCACACCTCGTGTGATCATAAGGTGTCAAGGGTATCAAAGACCCAGAACAAACTATCTTATCAATGTGAATGAAGGAATCGGTGGATTGGGGATCCAAAGCTTATCTATAAACAATTAAACATTCCCTTACAGGAAGGTCACAAGGAAGAGAAGTGACAGTCAGGGTACAGTACAGCACCAATAAAGCATACAAATTTCCTTTAGTTCTTCAATGCTTCCTCCCTCACTACCATGACCTCAATTCTACCTTACAGATCTGGGTAGAACAGAGCATGTACACTGGTAGAGATTCGAGCTGGAAACATAGGGGATCTATGACAATTCTCTCAGGATCATTAGTGAGAATAGAGACACCCAGGAGGGTAGGGGGAAGATGGGGGTGGAGGAGTGACCTGATCACAATGATGGACATACTACACCACCACTGCCACCCATTGGGGGTGCTAGCAACAGAAAAGTGGATAGAGACAGTGGTAAGTTTAAGACATGAAAAAAAATAACAATTTACAAATTACCAGTGGATCATTAGGGAGAGAGGGTGGTGGATGGAGGGGAGAATGAGGAACTTATACTAAGGACTCATGTAGAAAGAAAATGTTTTGAAAATAATGATGACAAGCTGCTCCCCAGGAGAAGGTGAGGCTCTCTGCTCCCATGAAAAAGATGCTGGCAACATATGTACAAATGTGCTTGGCACAAGGGGCGGATGGATTGTGATAAGAGCTGTAAGAGCACCCAGTAAAATGATTTTTATTTTTATAAAAGGAAGAAGAAAAATAAAATTAATTAAATTGATAAATGAAGAAGTAAATAAATAGCTTAGTATGCTTCCTGGCCCTAGACAAATGGAAAGAGAGTGTTTCCTGGAAAGAGTGCCTGAGGCAGAAATCTGAAGGGAAAAGTAGGTCTGGATTCCGGGCCTGACTGTTGGCTGAGGGGTCAGCAGTTCCAACACACTCATAACCCCCACTACTAGTTTGTGAAAAGTCCAGACTTGGAAACCTTCATGTCTTGGAAGACTTCTTCTGTCCAGCAGGGTCTTCATGCCACAGGTCTGACTTTCTTGGCCCAGAGTCACCACACCCAGTATCAGAATCCTAACAATAGAATTTTCACTGTTGATTCCCTGTGTCACACACTAGAATATTCAGTAACAGAGGATGGATAGAGAATAAGGGGAAACAATCTATATTAGCATGGTATAGTTAAAGTCTGGTAAGTTTGAGATTGCTATTTTTTAGAAGTGAAGCTTAGAGCAATTTTCATTAGATACAGAACAGTAAAAAAATGAGGTTTCTTTTTAAAAAGTCAGCAGTTTTATTGACATATGCTTCACATATGTCATACAATTCCATCAATGGTTTAAATATATTACCAAAAAGTTAAGCATGCTTCACCACAGTCAATTTTAGGACATCTTCTTCTTCTCATACTCATTATGATAGCTCTCCATTTCTCCCCGCCTTTCCCTACCACAACCCCAAGAAATCACCCATCTTGTTATTGCCTCTAGCTCTAGATTTACCTACCTTGAATCTCATATAAATAAAAATGTAAAAACCCATCAAGAAAAGAACAATTACAAAATAAGATGGGAAAATCTCAATAAAAAGAAAGAATAAATTAATAAGAAATATAACAAACTTAAAATGGGTCAAAAGAGAAGAGTTGATAAGGTGCCCCATGATTAGCTAACTACGCCTGCCTTAGTCCACTTTCCCAAGTACTCTGTCTGCTACCAAGGATTATGGATAATACCTAGCTCTTTGGAAGGACCAATTCTTAAGGCTACAGGAAGAATCTGGGTGCTCGCAAATGTGCAAATTTGATTTCATAATGAGAGTGTATATTTTTAAGAATTAACTAAGCTGGGGTGAGGCACCACATACATGACATCCATCATTGACACCGAGACTTTGTAGAGAAAGATCTAAGAGGGATAATGGGTTTTGGATTAGGTCACTGAAAGGTGTTTTAAAATAAGTAGTTCTGTGCACTGTGTTGTCTTTAAGGTATGTCTCAGCTTGCACATTGTCAAAAACTGGTGAGGTATTTAAAACTCCCCATTTACAGTTAAAGAAATCTGTCCCTGGCTTTTCCGGTAGTCTTTATCTCTGGCTGCATCTACAACATCAGAAGAGATGAGGCAGAAACAGGTTTCAACTAGATTGAGCTGTTGTACAGAAATGAAGTAAAACAACTGTAGCACCATGAAGATTTAGTTTGGGGAAATTAGCAGCTCCTTCGTAGGTATGTTTTGTGACACACAAAAGGGTAATGATATTATGCCGAGCTGAAGAGATGACTAAGGGAGGTGGCAGCACATCGGCAATAAGTCATTATCAGAAAGAGGGATCCTGAGGAAAATTTCACAGAAGGAAACTTTGCAAAGGAAAAAACTGAGTGGGATCCTCATCTGGCGTCAAAGCACCCAGGTACAAATGCCCGCATAGCAAGTTCTCTGTCAGAAAGGCACTTACTGTAGATCTGCATTTCCAAATAACAATACCAAATACTAAAATAATCATTTTAGATGTAAAATGCAGCATAAAACCACACACTTCCTTACAACAATAGAAGCACAAATGCTGCAGTGAGAATTGAATGTATAGACACATCCATGGACAGAGAGATCTCTGATCTGCTCCTTTAAAAAGTGTAGCCTCAAAAGCACAGTGGAGGGACCTTTGTAATCTGCCAAATGGGGCAGATTTGAGTGAGACTCAACACAACAGGGCCAAGCAAAACCCACAGAACTCCAGAAGTGGAGACTGAGGAAAGCTCACAGGCACCACTCTCCCCAATCCCCACTCCCACCCCTGCTTTAACTAACACTGTGAAGTAGAATCCCCAATGCCTACCAAAGACTCCCAAATACCCCTGGTGCTTGATAGTATTTGTCAAGTGGCATTAAGCCAAGAAAGGGCAGGCCTCCATTTCCTGTCCCCTTGGCAGCACAGGCCAAGGACTTGGCAAACATTTCTTGAAGGGTCCTTGGGGGCCTTTAGAAATGCCTGCAGGTGTTGCAGTGAACCTGGATCTGAAACCACCTTCTTTGCTGTCTTGAGTGACTATAGTGTCTCATCAGGCCACCTTCACCATCTTTTCCCACTCTGCATCTTCCTGTGAACCAGAAAGGAGCTTGACTGACTCAAAAACCAGAGTCTTTGCATGCGTCTGCCCACTTGATGAACGCAATGCTTTTTAGTGGTGACATGACCTGTTCCTCAGTGTCTCTTTAATTAGATTCATAGAGAAGACATGGCAATGTATACCATTCTCATTTAGCCTTACATTACTGCAAGAAAAGAAAGGCCCCCAGCCTTCTCTGTGACTTGAAATCTGTGTAGACAGTGAGTGCAGAGGAGGGTGGAAATGGATTTGATGTCAGTGGGGTTGGTTCATGGAGCCCTCCTTGCATCATGGTCAGACTTTGGACTCCCCAGGAGAAATATGGGCCTCTCGACTCCTATAAACAATTACAGTCTTAGAAACTCACAGAGGCATGTCTACCATGCCCTAGAGGGCCACCAAGAAAGTTGGCATCTACTGGATGACAGTTTTCGGTTTTGATTTCTGAGGGGTTAATCTGATTGTTTTAAAGTGAGGCTACATTTACATAACACTAAGAGGGGAGCTTGAGTTGTTCCCAAGCAGAAAGTCTATAACCCGGGTTGTCCTTACTTATTGCAAGCAGTCCGGAATGTGCGAGCCCAGACACAGTGACATTTTCCAAACTGACCGACACTGCTGAGTATGTCCAGATACTGTGTAGAAGAGCCCCTAAAGAGACAGATCCCTGGAGACCATCTCTTCTTAAAACACACCTCAAGGCAGCAAGGAGGGCACAGGGACTATCTTCAGGGGAGACAGTGAGTGTCAGGTGCAGCATCAGAGTCCAGTCTCTTAAGAGTTTCCCTCACCAAGTGTGGCTTTCATCCTCACTCTTTGTCTGGCTTCGACGTTCCTACTGCCTTGTCGGAAAGGTAATCATTCATGGGTGAGCTCCCCTGTTTGAAGTTAGGCTTTTTGGCTTATTTGAAGGTATTTCTGCAGCTCGCCCGGAGAGTAGTCATTCTCTTCAGGGGCAGACATGTGCGCTACATCCCTTTTAAGGACAGCTGTTCTCATGTCTACCCTCATGTCTGGCCAGGAAAATCATGTTAACACAAACACTGCCCTTGAACTGGGCCCTTGGCTGACTTTCAAAACCACAGTGCTTTCCATTGAGAGGATGGCTTCTTGAGGTCAGTGAACGGCCTCTGTAGTTGGTCCAAGCTTTGCAGTTGTGTAAAGAAGGCTTGGCATTGCTGTCCACTAACTTAAATGGAGCCTTAAAGCTCCATTGGTTTGAGTCCACAGCTAAGCCTCCTAATGGGTGTGCCTGCCTGCTTGGGTCTGCCATCATCCTGATTGCACACCAGCCTGGAGCTTGCATGGTGCTAAGAATCAGCATTATTCATGAGACAGAATGCCACTTGGGTTTTCTCTTTCTTGGGCCCCAGACTGCAGTAAATAAGATGCTAAGTTACCAACAGTTCCAACCTCTAAGCAATGCCATGGAAAAATACTAGGCAGTCTGTTTCTGTACAGATTCAAAGCCATGAAAAGCCTATGGGACAATTTTACGCTTTTGTCTCATGAGTTGGAATCGACAATATTGCAATAGGTCAGCTTCCTACTGACCAAAAGCATGTTGTGTGCATGTGTGTGTGTGTGTGTGTGTGTGTGTGTGGTGTCTGTGGGAGCAGGGGGTCAGGATGTCATAGAAATATTTAGGAAAACACAAAACTTAAGCCAGAATTATCAGTGGACATAACAGGGGAGGGTATACAGACAAAACAGGCAAAGAAATACAGTCGCAATAGAATTTTCTTATTTCTTTGGGCCAACTCTTTTAGGTTGCAACCTCTTGTTTAGAACCAAGAAAAAGAAAGTACAAGGAAATCCTTTCTTGGAAGGATAAATAGCCATCCATCCAATTTCTTTACGAAACTCTGAAGTTCTCTCTCTCTCTCTCTCTCACGCACACACACATACACATGGACAGGTATGTGGGAATATGTTGTTGAGCAGACAAGAAGTCAGAGAAGAAATTTCTTTATCTTAAAATATTATCAATTAGGAGTTAATACGTATATATCATATCATTCTATAGTTCAATCATGTCAAACAAAATTGTACAATTGCTACCATAATCAGTTTCCAAACATTCTTTTCACTTCCTGGACTCCTTGACACCCTCTCCCTTTAGCCCCCCTCATATTTCCCTGAAACACTTTGTATTTTTGTTTTCTTTACACTTTGTATTGAGTTTCAATCCCTACTGAAGTCTGCAGCCTTTGATTCTCAACAGCATCTGCATAATTTGGGTTGCTAATAGACAGTATTCCTCAAATCCTAGTGCTAAATTCTTATTCATAGCATCTAACTTCTCAGAATAGTTACTTACCATGTAGATTGTGAAACACTGCATCCCTGAGGGAGCTCCCATTTCTGCTTCTGAAATAGCACATTTTACACCTAAGGGGGTATAAAACCTAACCAGCCCTTCACTAAGGCACCATGTACCCCATTTGCACATTTCCATCAAGCCATTGGTCTCTGTGGGTGGAAACCACTACCATGGTACCTAACAAAAGCCACTCTATTAGTAGGATTTAGAAAAACTATCGTTACTCACATCAGATGGGTCTTGACAAGAGGAAAGAATCCCAGAAAGATGTTTACTTATATAGTAAAGTCCATGCAAAGTCACTTGATTGAGTGAATCACAACAAACTATGGATGACATTGAGAAGACTGGAAATTCCAGAACCTGTGCATGGATCGAGAGGAAGTCATTGAAACAGCAATAGAGAAGGTATGTGTCAGGGTGTCATCTCTCATGGTGTTCAATCAATCTGTATGCATATAGTCAATCTAAGAAGCTGGACAATCTGAAGAAACGAACGTCAAACAAACCTGGCTATCCCTGCTGACCAGTCTGATCAAGGCCACATTTTATAGACCTTCACAGAGAAGGACAAGGAGATAGAACAGCACTCAAAATCTGTAAGCCCAGATGTCCTAGGTCAGTAGAAAATAGAAATTTCTGTTGGTACCATCTAGGCTTGCTGATCTCCGCTGGGTGAGTCTACGCCTTATATAGATTCTTAGTTCTCTAGCTTATTTCCCTCTCTGAGATTGTGGCATCCTTCTTTTGTTCCAGCTGAATTGACATCTACAGTTATGTTTTAGATGGCTGCTTAGAAACTTTTAAGACTCAGACATTCCTTTCCTCACTAGAATGCAGAACATAAACTCTGTGTCTGTATTAGGTCTCTGAGATGCTCAGAAAAACCAATCTCTCAAGGTATCTGGTTTTGTCTGGGAAGACTTTGTAATGGTATACTCTAGGAATATGTGTGTGCACATGCTATCTGTATGTACATGTACAAATAGTTCCTTCTCTTTGTACATGCCTATGTGCACATCTGATTCACAAGCCTTCGAAGGGGGTGAACTTTCTTGATTGCTTAGCAGCTCATAGTTCCCTAGTGCCTTCCTTTTCTATTATGTGCAAATAATATGAATTAAAGACTAGATAGCAACATATTTTTTCATCTTTCAGTAAGGTAGGCCCTCTGTTATATTGTCATGGAGACTTATTTTCTTAGACTTTGACAAATGCTGTCAGTTTTAACCTCTCTACAACTTACTCATTAATGAGAGACTGTGTTTCTAGCTTCCATTATGACAATCATTCATTACCATTTCTGGAATTGCTATTTTAAAGTGAAGGAGATGCAAACAAACATCTTAAAACTCTATATTTACAACCCCCTTCTTAACAAAAGGAAAAAAAAAACCCTCATTCTCCCTTGTGCCAAGGGATAAGAGGGTACAAGCAAAGATTATTTTCTGATTCAGAAGCTGTTACAAAAGTGCTCAAAGACAGCTTTTGCTGACCTGGAAAGTTCATCATGAAAAAAATCCGTGGCTGCCCCTTGTCAGAAATGATAAAAGTTTTAGATTTTCTCTGTGGTTAATATCACGTATTGGCAAGGATCGCAAATTATGAGGCACATTTAGCAAGGGAGAGTTTTACCAGCGTTGAAGAGATTAAGCCTTATTATGAATTCAATTTATAAAGTCTAGTGTCACTGAGAGATATTTCAGCTCCAGACTGAGTGTAGCAATATGTTTTAGCTCTAATTTAGGTGACCAGAGACTCAACTGGCATTACAGGACACTCTTGGCTGCTATTACAATTCTTTGCACCTCTATTTCTCACAAAACCTTTATGATTATTGATGTTTAGAAAGAGTTCTGTACTCAGTCTCATATGCCAGCAAGGCTCCCCATCATTTCTAGCTAATGACCATGGGGCTCAGTGGTAGAATTTCCAAGTTCCCTGAGGGAGATCAGGATTGGAGTTCAAGTTAGTGTACCTCCCATGCAACCACGATCCGTTGGTCACTGGAGGCCCCATTGTTGCTAAGTTAATGAACAGAAAGTAAAGAAGACCAAAAATTCACGCAACTTGACTAATATGTAACTTGATGAGAAGCGTAGAAAAGATTGAGGTTGACAAGGATTTCATCTTGCCTGGATCTACAATCCATGCTTATGGAAGCAGCTTTCAAGAGATAAACTGGTATATTACTTTGGGTAAATCTGATGCTCAGGATTGCTTTAAAGTGCTGAAAAGCAAGAATGTGACTTTAAGGATTAAGGTGGGTCTGCCCCAGGCCATGCTAAAGTCAATCACCTCCTGTGCATCTGAAAGTCAGACTTGGAATGAGGAAGACTGAAGAAGAGTTGATGTATTTGAATTCTGGTGCTGATAAAGCATATTGAGAGTACCTTGCAGTGACAAAAGACTAACCAACTCTATCTTGGCTATACAGCCAGAATGCTCCTTAGAATAAAGGCTGTTGAGGATAGGGGTGTTTCCTTCTGTTGCACATGGGGGTCACTGTGAGCTGGAAGCAACAGCAGCAACAGGTTTCTGCACAGGGTTCAGTTGACTTTCTGGACTAAGAGAGTAGGAAGAAAGGTTTTATGATTCCTCCTGAGAATCAGTCATCGAGAACCGGGTGGTCCACAGTGGCCTGATCAAGGACTTGTGGTCAGGCTGGGCAGTTTGGAGCTCCATTGAGCTTGAGGTTGCAGTGAATTAAGGAGTGGATTGGACAGGTGGTAATAATGAGAATCATATCTAACAACTGGGGAGCTGATGTTCACTCAGAAACGTAAAGTAAGTTGACCTTAGAATATTCCTCTATCCATTGGACCGCCTAGTTTCTCTCTTCCCATGCCCTACTGTCACACAATACTTCAAACAGTTCTACATGGAAGCAGAATAAAATATGCCTAAGGGGCATGATCCTGTAAGCTGCATACCTGCAAAGTAGGTGAAAAGTCTGCCTTAAAGAGCCCAATATCTAAAGTTTCTCAGAATCTCCTAGAAATAAAAACCACCAGGGGAAGGGGTGAGGGTGTAATGTTCTGCTTCCTTTTCCAGTTTGCCTCTGAATCATTTTCTATTTCTATTCTTAAACCCTTTACAACTGAAATACTTTCTCTGGATGAAGACTGCAATGCCTCTGTATCCAGAATAAAGGCAACATCTGTTCCAGGAGCAATGGAGACGCGACTGGAATCCAAGCTCCAGGCAGGATCGCAGTTGCTGTCTCTCTCTTTTTCTTTTCAATGTCAGCTTCTTTCAGTCTCTGGGACAGAGCTCGACAACAAAATGGGCAGAAAAGAAATCTCCTTTCAGCCTAGGATGTACGGTACTTTCATTGGCAGGAACTTCGGAAAGGAGCAACATTTTGCAGAGGGCTTCTTTTTCATCTGCTTATTAAGTTGACAGTTGAAGAAGATGCTAGCTCCAGTACGTGTTTATGGCTTTCTTATTTCTCTCCTTCTCCTTGGGCTGGTGTCCATGTATGAGATTAGCCAAACAAACAAGCAAAAGCAAGAGTGGGTGCTACTGACATAATAAGCCAGGACTGCCCTGAGCTAACTAGGGCAGGTAGGGAGGGATTGAATTGTAGCAACGTGATTCTATGAAATGAAATCAGATTCCCATGGAAGTCTTTATTTCTCTCTTTTGTAAAATAGCTTTTCATGTCTTTATTTCTGTTTTTTTTTTTTTTAGGACAAAGCCAGGGGACTCTTGGACTGTTGTTTAAAGGCAGCGACCCAGACATAAAAAGACCCTATGTCTGATGACGGCACCCCTGGGGCTGTAATCAGAGTTTATCTACTTATGTCGTTTAGGTGGCTTCTAACAACATACCTAGTCTTCACGGAAACATTTGGAGCTTGGTCATTTGCCTGCATAAACTACTCTCCATCAATATAATGGAGAAAGAAGGGGAGTCTTCTTTCCTGAAGAGAGGTCATCTCGTTTCTGTCTTACATTTCTAAAATGGGCTGTAATTTGCACGGAGAACAAGACAAGCTCTCATTTCAGTAATAATTCTCAAGTACAGCTTGCCTTTCCTGGGGGATGTGGGAAAATGTAAGTACTTCCCATGAGCATATTATTTGAAAGTGATGATTCACAAAGCATATATTTTCTACTTCCTCTCAAGTATCTAGGCTTACCCAAGTACTGATCTCTAGAGTAACATCATACCAGTGACTGCATTGGCTATAGTTAATATTTCATATTACACAGCAGAACTTAACTAAGCCTGTGTATGCAGAGGCAAACAAAAAGCAATCCTATCAGACATTTAATTTTTTTAAGGTGGTGTTGTTAGGTGAACCAGGTTGATTCTGATGCCCTGGCCAGTCCTGTCCCATCCTCAGAATGTTGTATGTTTGATCCCAGGGACCTTCTGCTTCATCAAGCATGAAGTCATTTTCTGGGGACAGGTCTCTTCTGATAATAAGTTTAAAGTATGTGGGATAAAGTCTTCTAAGGAACACGCTGATTGTTCTTCCACCAAGACAGATCTATTTGATCTTCTGGTAGTCCAAATTGTTTTCTTTTCAAGACATCTTTTAATTGTATATATTAAATTATACAATATATAATTATTCACACATACATTTTTAACTAAGTTGATTGCAGCGTAAATGGAAGACTGAGCTCACCCAGCATGATTCCTCAGAAGAAAGCTCTGATGAATTACTTTCCCTTGCAAAATCACAGAGTGTAAATGCTCCTGTAGTTTTCTGATACTGTAACTCTTTATGAGCTTAGACAGTCTCGTTTTTATCCAAAAAAGCAGCTGTTGGCTTCAAACTGATGACCTTGCAGTTATCAGACCATGTGTAATCACTATGCCATCACAACTCCAGTATGTGTGCTACAGAGGGCTTTCAAAGCAGCAAATTATCAGAAGTGGTTTGCCAGGACTTTCTTCTGAGGTTTCTTTCGGTGTATTTAAACCTTCCATATTTCAACCATTCATCAGGCACTTAATCATTTCTGCCGCCAAGCCACTTTAGCTGAATATAATCAGAGTTGATTTAATACTTAGCATATAGTCAATTTCATAATAAGGTGTCAGTTTTTGTATCAAATATTCTTTTTTGGGGTGAAGGCATCACTGCCCTCTGGTGGGAGTGGGAAGCCAAGCCTTTCTACTGGAGAGCTGCTACTGGATTTGAACCACCAAGCCAGGGGGCTGCAGTCCCGCATTCAACCACTACACCACCAGGGCTCAGCCCCCAAATATTCTTAATGACTTTACAAACTAATAAGGGGAATGATGCCTTTGGAGTTTTGGATGGGATATACACACAATGCAATATGCTAGTGGTTGTAACTGAACGCCCACCAGGTGTACACAGAATGAGCTATTCGCCCCAGGAAGAGATGCCAATTGCCATTCATCCCTGCCCAAGCAATCTTCTTGTTGTCAGGGGCCTTTCCAGATAACCTGATATATTGATTTAATGCTGTCATGATGTTGGACTTTCTAATTTTCACGTTCTCAGATGAACATAACAGACGGCAATGTCAAGTGGGGAATTTGAGAAAGGTACTCAGAAAATCTCGCCAAGAGTTATGTAGGAGGACATTCCTCGGCCAATAATATAGGATTCAATATAACATGGCTGTTTTCTTTGGGATTCAAAATGAAATAAAAAGGGCACTGTCACTGCTTCAGTGCTGGGTTGGAGGAATAGTTCTTGGGTCTGTTGGCTGTCTTCAGCTGGATTCCAAGCCACAAGGAGCCCATGTCCACATGGCTGTGCAGCAGATAACCTCCTACGAAGAGTGGCCTGCGGAAATCACTGGGTTCCCAGGAAAAAATAAATAAGGTTACCTCTGTTGTTTTGCTTATGTGCAAAAATTGAGATGCAAGACTCTCTCCACCTAAAATTATTTTTTGTGTGTTATGATAATAATAATGGCAAAGACACTCATGGAAATAAACTACAATTCTGATTACTTTTAAGTGTTGAAAGATTTGATAAAATGAAATATGTTAGGAATCTCTTCTCAAACACATGCACATACACATTCACACACACATACACACAATGGGCCTTCAACATGTTCCTGGAAAAAATGCATGAGCTTTTCATTTGATTTTTCCAAGAGTTTTTCAAGTAACCATATCTTTTTCTCCATTAACTGAGATTCCTGACACATCTTTCCTCATCCCTAAAATTCCTTTCAGAATCTTAATGCAATTTTCTTCTTTCCCTGTTGTTGTCCAAGAGAAAGTGGATTAGGTCCCTTGGTCAGTCGCGAGGTTGAGAAGTTTGCTTGACCATACTGCCAAGCCCTGAGACATGCTGGACACTAACAGATAGAACAGTCTGTAACATCATCATCAACATATGTGAAAAATCAGGTGCTGAGGCGGTTGAGTCAAAGAAAAACCTGTGACCCCATGGAACCTTCTCTAATGTGTCATCAATGGTCTTTATTCATTCAGGAGATATGCTACCACCCAATGCAGAAGGAGTCATAAAATGAGAGGGCGCTGCAGAAGTCCTTATTATCATTGTCTTTGAAGCACATCAACTATTTGGGGAGATCATGCTGTTTATAATTAAAGGAAATGCAAAACGACTTATTTCAAAAACTGTAGCTTTCAAATTGTGACCCTGGTTGAGTCTTTCCACCACCTAGGAATCACAATCACCACTGGATGGCGTTTTCTCTGCTGCTTTTCCCTGGTCCATGGGAGCACCTCCCACTCTGTAGCACTCTGGACCACTATTGGGGATGAGCATGACAGGATGCTGAAGGTTCACTTCATGAGAAGAAATGCTGTCTCTTTCTCTATCTTGTTTAAAAACATTCTTAAACCATGGGTATTACCCTTCAGACTCAAATCTATGGCCATCAGGTAACCTGGCCTCATAGCGACTGTCTAGGATGGAATTGAACTGCCTCACAGGAGTTTTACTTTGAGAAGTGCAGTCCTCCTCACCTTTCTCCCATGGTGCAGTAGGTGGCTTCAATAGGTGACTCTTTGGGTAAGAGGTGAGTGCTTCATCAGCCTTTTCTGCACAGGTTTGCCTCATAGGCTTTCTCATCATCGCCAATCCACTAAGAAATGGTTACGATTATCCTCTGAGTTTTCCTCTGATATGGAACCAAGTCTGCACATCCTTCTTTACACATATGTATAAGAACACTCCATATGGTTTCATCTTTGGGAAAACCTCTGAAACTGAAAAAATCTATCTTCTAAGCACAACATTTCCTGCCCAACTTGAGGCCCGCCTCCCTCTCCTGGAGCAATACAGCTGTTCTCTAGTCAGCAGCTTCCTACTTCAAGCTGAGATGCAGCATCCTGAGGGGTGAAATTGAGAAACAGCCTCTGTAGAAACACTGTAAATCTGGGGCAATACCAGCAACCTGACTGCCATTTTGCCTGGCTTCCTGGAACCCCCTTGAGTGATGCCTATGGTCATATTAATTTCCAGTAACTGAAATTAGTGCAATTTACAATAGCTAGCTACATTTTTTCCTAAACAGATTCCCCTCAGGTGTAACTATAGATATTCCCAGAAAACATTCTCTTTTTCCTCCAGAACACACCCAATGAATATGTCATCCATGATCATCCCGATCCTCTCCCAGTCTTACTCTGGTAAAAACAAGAAACTAATACAAATCCTTCAAGATTTGACATCCTATTTCCATTCTCATAGTGCAGATATTCTGAATCTCCTGAAATGTGGCGTCTATTGATTTTATATCTGGGTCTACATTCAATAATCTACTTTGCTTGCATTAAAAATGAGATTTGAATAATGCAATTTATTTTCAGGAAATAACTTGAGATCAAAATAGAGGCATTGACTCTGACAATTGATGAAAGGAATATATTTGATGGGTAATGATATTTCTATTTGGTTAGAATCAAGAGTATTATTCACATAGTCATAAATATATTAGGGTACTACAGAAATTGTTATTACCTTTTAGAAAACAGTGCTCCTCTTTCTTTCTATCCTCTTCCTAGATTACAGTTATCAGTCAGAATTTGCATTCACTATCTGCCGTTGACTTTGAAAGCAGTAGTCCCCAGCCTGGTTGCCTTTTCTAAGGCTGAAATCAAGACACCCAATTACATTCTATTTCCACTGACATGTCCAACAGGCATCTCCAATCTAGTGGTCAAAACAGTGGTGTCACACCTGCTAATATGGCCCTGCCACTCTTATTGTGATTAGAGAGAAAACACTGAAACCATAAACTGAGATGTCTTTGTAGAATTCAATAAACAGGAGTGATTCTTAATGTACAGCAACCATTCAATACATTCTTTCTGTTACATAAATAAATACAGTGATACCTGTTGTCAAACGGATTATAGCTTGAACTTTCCACTACTTGAACAGAAAAGTTTGAAATACACCTCCTCTGTGTTTCTAACTTCACTTAAGAGTTGAACCAAAAATCTGATTTGAAAAAAGATGATAGAAGCCAAGAGTGAGTCATGAGTCTCCTCTTGGACACAAAGAAATGACATTTCAGTCTAAGCACTGCTTTTGCTCACACAACATACAGTGTTTGTGTTTAAGCATTGAACATTAAAATTATTGTGATATTTTAATTGTGCTTTATTTGTAAAAGACATCATAACCATGGCTCCAAAGAAAGTTAGTGATACTAACAGCAAAGTGTAGAGGAAAACTGAGAATAACAATAGACTTAAAGAGAGAAATCATTGCAAAATGTGGGTTAGGTCACCAGAATACAACACAGCTAAGCTGACATCAACAGTTTCAGAGGAGAAAAAAGTGATTAAAGAGGCTAATATAGATAAAAGTGTTAAATCACTATCAATGAAACAAAAAACCCAGGATATAGAAGAGAATGACAAGTTACTGTTAAATTGGATGACCCAGAGACAAAGTGATGGTGATAGTGTCTCCAAGACAGTGAAATATGGGAGGCTAAGAGACTTCACACTGAGCTCTAGTCCTGGAAAAATGAAGTTCTAAGTGTAATATTGTGAGCTCAGAGCCAATTATTTTTTATGTGATTTATTTTGGACAATACACATTCAGTTCTGCAAATTCTTTGTTTTCAAACAGGAATTTGGAAGGAATCTACTATGAATACCAAGTATCACTGTCGCCTTATTTATCCCCTGTCTCCCCTACATCAAATCCTCATTATATCCTGCCAGGATTTTATGGTACTGTTTCAAGTGACCATTCCAAATATTCTTATAATTTTCTCACTTAAATTAGGAACAAAAGATCTGAAAGGTGTGTGTGTGTGTGTGTGTGTGTGTGTGTAGACATTTGAGACACAGACATGAATGAAATGCATCAACCACAGAATAGGGACAGATTGAGTGCATGTCTGCTTCTTGGCCATGTCCACTACTGTGACGGGAAATGGCTTGGAATGGCTCTTGAAATATCCATTGTCTTTGTAAATCCCACCAAACAACTGGATGGGGATATGCAAATGAGGTAAAGGAGACTAATTCATGGATTGGTTAGACTTGCTGGCCCATTGGGTATGATGCAAACCATCTAGGAAGCAGGAACCAAGGGTCCCAGCAAGTAGAAAAAATCCCCAGCAGAGTAGATGCAAGATCTCTGTGTGGACACCTGGGGGCAGAGCAGAGTCTATGAGATCCATAGGAGCATAGTTCACAGATGAGTAAACTGCTTACTCTTCACAGGGAGTCTGGCTTGCAGAGTAGGCTGCCCTCTGGGCTTTTATCATCCCTAAAGGAGCTTTGTGCACTTGCCTGAGCAATGCAAGGCTGAGTGCCAGAGAGACATGTCTGCCAGAACTTCTTAGAAGAGGTGTCACAGACAACAATTGCAGTTATTATAGAATTGAGAAAAGGTTAGAGATTGGAGGCATCTTGGGCCTCTGCCTCAACGGAACCAACCTGAGGTCCATGTGGATTTGGCTTCCCTTACTGCAGCACTTCTCAACTTGTGGGTCACGACCCCTTAGGGCAATGAAGGACCCTTTCACAAGGTTCTCCCCATTCATGACAGTTATGAAGTAACAATGAAATTGTAATAGTTGGGGGGGGGGGCGGGTCACCACCACATGGTTCCCAACTCGGGTTTGGGAACCACTGTCCTACTGCCTAGTGAAGCTGTCTGAAATGAGAAAAGACCCCTGGGCCATTTCTTTAGCATGAAAATGAATGCAATAATAAAGCGACCCAGTCAAATCTTATTGTTTCCCAATGCAGAGAAGTTCACACAGTCGATGAAGTGAGCAGCAAAAGCATTATGAAAAGGTTTGAACTATTGGGAGAATGACCATAATATGACACAAGACACAAAGGGACACTGCTGTTGGAGAAAGCTGTGTGGGCAGAATCGCTTGTCACAGCATGACCACAACCTTCCCTTTGCAGAACAGTCAATGTCTGGGAAGCACAATAAAGTGAGGTCTGCCAGCTTCAAGAAGATTTATTTCAACTTAATGTGAAATATGAAAGAATTTTAGTATTTTGCTGCCAATGGATAAAAAAAAATCCTGGGTGGTGGTGGTTAAAAAGAGATTATTTCACTGCATCAAGAACATTATTTGAAAGGAAGGGGTGAACTAGTTCAGAAACGCTTATCTTAGGTCAAGACACCTGTGATATGTTCCCCAATATGAAGAATAGAAGTGGTGGAATGGAGGTGAAGGGGTTGAGAGCTGTGTTAGAAGGAAACTAATTGGAAATGAGAGAGTTGTTAGTTGAAAACATTGTTATATCGGAAATCACCTAAGGCAGACTTGTGTGGTAGGAGAACAAGAATTGATTAAAGAGCTATTTGAATACAAAAATGTAAGTGAAAAGGGAAAGTTGAATAACATTCATGCATGTATTGAATAATAACTATTTCTGCAAATACAATAGCATTGCTTTCTACATGTGCATCTCACGTACTATGTACTGCTAAAAGGAAACCATGATCTGTCTTGGAAATAGGGCCAGAGTGCTTCCTAGAGGCAAGAATGGTGAGGATTTGCCCTCTGTATTCTGGACCCCTTGTCAAGAGAGGCTAGTGCGTGGAGTAATCCATTCTGCTTTCTGGATTGACTCTGTGGCTGCAACAATTGATTGAAGCACGAGAACAGGCTTGAGGATGACAAAGATTGGGCAGTGCTTTCTTCTACTGTGCATAAGTTTGCTATGAGTCAGAACCAACTTGATGGCACCTAGCCACAGCCATGTCCCATAAAGTGTTAGAACCAACCTGCTGAATATTTACAAAACAGGAATAAACCCTGGCTAGGATAAAACATAAAAGTAGGTGAAAACTTCACAAAGCAGAACATTCGGTAAAGTTACACATGCCAAGAAAATTTTAATAAGACAGAAAATACATGTTTCATTTAATTGGAATAAGTAGTGATTAAGAGAAAACATTTCATGGCACAATTCAGAGTGGGGAATATTATATTTAATTAAGAATAAAATGAGTGTGATAGATTGAATTATGTGCCTCAAAGTAAGTATTGCATGTAGCTTGAAGGCTATGAGGAAAGCAGGGAGGGGGAGAAAGAAAAGTGATCATAAGTTTGAGTGTCTATAAGTGCTAATTGATTATAAGAAAGACAATACACAATAGGAATGTTGATAAAAATAATATGATGGGGGTAGGATCAAACATTCATACTGTGGCAGTCATGTGCTCATGTTAATTTTGTTATTGAAATGTAGGGGTGGAGTGCAGCCTGTTAATCTGGAGATGGCCATTGAGTAGCCAATGAGGCCTCTGTGTGGGCATGGCTTTCTCCTGAGACTTCTGGAAAATCTCGTGATATTTCTCTTGTGAAGATAAAAAGCTATCTTACCCAGTTGTTGGAAGTTAGTCTCAGAGACAATGAATCACAGACAAGATGGCAGCATCTGAGGAGCCAGAGGAGAAACCACATGGCTTTGCCCTGATGGAGCTGGAGACCTCTCAAGCTGGAGAAGCCACATGGGGACCCCTGCCAGCAATGAGTTGCTTCTGCCACCACTGATACTGTTGATGGACCCTGAACCTTGGAAGTGAGGAGCCATGAGTGGACTCCTGCCAGTGCCGGCACTCTGCACCCACTGGCTTGTGACTTTGTGAGTTGGAAGGAGACGTTATAGACTGGTATCGGACTCATGGGCTAATATCAGACTAACACAGGTATGTTTCCAGGAGTCACAAGCAACAGCAGCAAATAGCATTATGCACCCAACTTGCTATAGCAGTAGATGCTTAGATAACATGCAGACTAAACAAGAGTGAAAGGTGGAATGGGAATATACCCACACACATATAAAAATGACAGGATGGTTGCATAATTCCATTCATCGTTGCAGAAATTATATCCTTGAACTGGTAGAACATACAGCAGGAAAAGTGAGAAATATTTGGTAGACAAAAAACAATTACTTGAGGAAGTGACTGGGCACGCCTTGGTGATCAGGATCATAGTCACCTGGAACACCAAGATGGATCGGTACAACAGCTCAGAAAGATGATGTCTTGCATCTTACTTATGTGAGTGATGACGAGAGCCCTAAAAGCTCAGGAGCAGCCTTCTAGGGACCAGCACTGGTCTCTTTCTCTTCAGAGGAAAGAAGAGTTAGAGAAATGGAGAGAAATGGATACAATTAATCCAACGGCTGATGGATCACAGGCATATCAATCTCCACAACACTGAGACCAGAACTAAATGGTGCTTGGCTGCCACTATCAGCTGCTCTGGAAAAAATCAAATTAGAAGATCCTGGGGGAATAATGTGTTTCATCGGTGCTATATTGCACTGCTGTTGAATTGTCCCTTCCTTGTGAACCTGCTATGGGGGTGTCTAGTTATCTACTGAGGGGTTTTAGGTTTCCCCTCCAAGCTCCCTCTTTCACATCCATATAACTGTTTGCTTGGGACATTTTTATAACCAATACCTGAACCCACGGACAACTCATGATCACACAGACTGGTTTTCTTCTTCCATATTAGTTTATTTGTTTACCTGCCAGATGGCTCCTCATTCAACTTTAAGCCTAAGACCTCAGAAACTATATCTTTTGATATCCAGACACCAACCACTTTCTTCACTACATTTGCTAGGCACGCATTTTGTCATCAACTATAGTGCCAGGACCTTGAGTATCAAAGAGTGGCAGATTATTAGAACAAAGTGTTCCTATGTTTAGAGACTTTAAGTAGAGACCCAAAGTCCATCTACCCTTTTAATACTTGATACATATATATATATATACACACACACATATATATACATTAGCCCTGACTCCTTTCATGAAAAATTAAATATCTGCATACATACATGACTATAGGTATACCTCTAAAAATAAATAGCTTTTTGCTTCTTATTTCTTTCCTCTATTTCCTTTTATGTTATTCCTGCCCCACTATTATACTCATTTTCCATTTGGCTATTAGTGATTCCTCATGGACTCATTGCACTTGATCAAACCCCACTAGGCATTATAATCCCATCCCCCTGTAAAAAAAAAAACCCAAAAGACATCAAAAACAAAAACAGAGGGTACCTCATGGATAGAGAGGGAGAAAAATGTGAACAAACTCATCATCATAAAAGCCATCAAGCCATCTTCTTAATAGTGGAGGAGAGAGATGAGGGCAGTAGAGGCTTGGGACACTCATCAGTCTTGATTCAGGTCTCAAACAGCATTCATTCCAGTGGTCGAATAATCAGTCATTTAAGTTTTAAAACTCAACATTATAGCAAAGACAAAGTTCAGAGGGATATGAAAGGGGAAGTGGAAATAGGAAACACATCGGGAGACAATGAAATACATGACAGGGTATTGAGGGGATGCCAATGGATGGGTTGAAACAAAGTGTGTGTGAATTGTTGAATATTAGACTGATGACCTACACCTAATGTGCACAGAAAAATAGTTTAAGGTGTGTGTGTGTGTGTGTGTGTGTTGAAAATCCTAACCTGTATACCCAAGGCTATAATCCCACGTGGGAATAGATTATCTTTGTTACATTCATGAGGCAGTATTAATATAGGATGTGTAAGGTACAGCAGAGCACAGTAACCAAGAAATCAAAAATTAAAAAAAAAAACACCAAACTATAGCCATCTACAGAATTCCAACTCAGAGCAATTCCTTGTAGAGTTTTCATAATTTTAAATCTCTACAGTAGTAGATGATCTTATCTTTTCCCTCTGGATGGGCTTGTAGATTTGAACCATTGATCTTGTGGCCATCAGTGCAATACTTAAGTAAGCAAGCGTGATAACTCAAAAGGTACGGTAGCTAACTGGCACATTCTTGTGAAGGAACTTAGGAGCAGAAGCTGAAAAGAAACCAGTATCTTCTCCAGAACTGATTGAAAGAAATGGAGACATTTTGCTCAAGCTAGTGCCTGGACTTGTAATTTCTAGCCTCCTAAACTGTAAGAACATATTACATGCTCCTATGTGTTAAAACCAGCTATTTGAATCATTTCTGTCATACAGCTCTAGTTAACTAAAACAGAGTTTTCTTGGAGAGTATTGAAATGACTAGAGAATAGGATGGGATATAAAAAGTAAGACGTCAGTGAGTGAATCAGCAGAGGTTTACTGTTTTTCAATTTTTTGTTTTCTTGTTTCTAAATTTGGATGATTTAATGTTTATATAGGCAGGGAAAAGAACCCTAGAGAGGGAGGAGTGATAGGTATAGGAATCCAAGCATAACTAATGCAGGGGTGAGGAACTTCCCTATAAAACTTGCAAAATCATCAAGACCAGCTAACGTCACACACCTCAGCCACGAGAAGCACTTGCAGTCATGTTAGGGGCAAGGTCACAAGATGCTTGGCCCGTGTGGTTCTTAAATGTTGCCTGGGTAGTCTAGAGAAACAAATCCAGGGAGCTTCACATAGGTATAGGAAGTAATTTTATACCAAAGAGCAATTATATATTAAGAAAACATCCCAGCCCAGTCCAGACAAAGTTCACAAATCTGATGTTAGGCCATATGTCCAATAACAATCTGTAAACTCCTCTTCAAATTCATGTAAAACATGAAATGATACCCAATACAGGGAGATCACAGGCTGGTGGCTTGAAAGTCTTGTAGCTCCAGTGGCAGTGGAAGCATCTCAGTGCTGGCAGGGATCTCCACCAGGTTCCTCTAGCTCCAGGACTCTAGGTTAGCTCAATAGGTCTTGTCAACTGGAAGATGAAGCAGAAAGTATCTGTGTGTCCTGCGTCTAGTGAACTATTTATCTCCCTAGCACCTCCAAACAAGATAAGCAAGCTGCAACCTGATTGATAATCTAAACTCCACCCCTTCACAAGTTGAGAGAAGATTATCTACAAATATTTTACAAATATTTTACAAATATTTACAAATATTCAAATGGTAATTGGCAGAAAAAGGTTCCCCACACCAGGTAAAGAAATCAGAGAGAAGGAAGACAGGTAAACCATGTAGAAATAAGGATAGGATGTCATCTTGCTCTTTCTTCATTATCAGTTTCCCACTCTCAGTAAGGTTCGACAATACAGGCGTGCTTCTCTGACTGCAGATCTTGTAAGGAAGAGAAAGCAGGTGTGGATGTATCAGAGGGTCCTTTCTACCTGTCCATTTGTTGTGTGCTACCAGGTTGATATCTATACATCGCAACCCCATGTGACAAAGTAGAACAGTCCCAGAGGGTTTTCTTGGCTGTTATCTTCATGGGAGCCTATCTGCCACAGAGCTAGCTGGTTGCTGAAGGGTTTGAACTGCTAGCCTCTAAATTAGAGCCTCTTAACTGTTGCACCTCCCAAGCTCCACACTCCTATGCTTACATTTATTATATAGTTTAGTAGTTTCCAGATTTCCAAATTCATTACTCAACAATGATTGGTTAAATATTTACTATATTATAGAGATGGGAATAAAACTTTTAATGGATTCATCATACTGTGAGCAAATGTCCAGCACATATATGATGGTGTACCCCGCAAAAAAACATGTATTTTTCTCTAAACTATATATATTTATGTGTGTGTTGTAAAACAGCTGTGTTACCTTCAAAATACTGTATAACCTTCAAAAGTTGTATTACCTGAAAATACTTTCCATTATGCATTTGTCAAATATGGGATTCCATTCTTAGAAATATTTTTCAGATTCATCTGTTTGGATATCTGGCAGCACCTCCCTCATATTATTCTTCACTTCTTCTATGTCATCAAATTACTCTCCTTTCATGGCCCTTTTCTTTCATGGAAACAAAAAGAAGTAGCACAGAGAAAATTCACTTGAGTAGAATATATGGAACAAGACAGGTATGCTGTTTTTGTTTTTGTTTTTTTTTTTGCCAAAATTGGTGCACTGAGATGGCTTCATGAGTAGGTACACTGTTGTAGTAGCAAAATAAATCCCCCATCTGTCACAAATCAGACCCTTTTTTTGTAGCACACTGTTATACAATCATTTCAGAAACTCTAAATAGAAAGCTTGTTTTAACAGTATGACCTGGTGGAACAAACTTTAAATGTATTAAGAATCAACATGTTGTCTGTTTGGGAAATTGGCACATGCCAAAAAAGAGGTTCTCCATCAATCTTTCACAGCCACACACTATTCTCTTAAATTGGTGATCACACACAAAAAAATGAAGTTTGAGCAAAGCTGCTTATATAAACAAGTTCACTGTGACCAGAGTTAATGTCCCTGGGTTCACTAACTCCCAGTGATTTGGTTGACGCTTGCCTAGATGGAAAAAGTGTGTAGTATAAAAGCTCCATCCAGTGAAGCTCTATTCCTTTGTGTGTGTATGTGTACCCCCTTATACACTAAGGAAAATAACACATGGCTGTTTACTGTCTGAGATACATTGTACTACCATGTTTGTTCGGCAGGTTTCATAGAGAAAAAAAACTAGTGACACATATATGCATAAGAAAGAACTTGAAATGAACAAGTAATTTTATATCAAGAGTATTTGCTAGTTTATGGATCAGATACTAGCCAGAGCCCTCTTAAGATTTATATAAAGGAAGGGTGGTGCATGGATTAGGGAGGACTCAGACTAGTGGGTGCAGAGTCAGTAGGGACATGGCAGAGTATGGACAGCCCCCATGGTTGGGGCCCATGTGTGGACGCACCTGGAGGCAGAAAACAGTCTCAGCAAGCAGGAAAATGTAGAGAGAGGGAGAGGGGGGAGAGGGAGGAAGGGAGGGGATTGGGGAAAGGAGGAGGAAGGGGAGGAGGGAGAGGAAGAGGAAGAAGTCTCCAGTGTCTCGTCTCTCTGATAAAAATGCCATACTTCCCAGGCATCAGCAAACTGCGACCTGATTGATCAGTTGAACTCCACCCCTATACTTTCATCCAGGTAGAAGTTGACATAAAATCTAACTACTCCAGTATGGAACGTAAGGATCAACGAGACCAAAGCAAGTTACACCAGTGTCTGTGGGGTTGATTCTGATTTGTGGGGAAACTTCTGTGTGTCCTTATAAAATCCTGCTCCAGAAGTTTTTCTATGAGTAATCTTCCAAAGAAGATCATCATCTTTCTTTCAAGGTGCTTCTGGGTAGATTGAAGCAACCATCCTTTTGTGGAATAGCAGATGCTTAACTGTCTGTATCACCCAGGCACTCGGCAACATCAAAATCTCATGAACTATGAATGCCAGAAATATAAGGAACTTAAGGCAAATAATTTCCCATCTCCTTGGGGGGGAAATGAGACTTTCTATTCCCATAAGGAATCCCCTGGTACATTTCTGCTCTGTCCTACATGGTCCACTATGAGTGGGAATTGACCCATAGGCAGTGAGTTTGAGTTTTCTGTTCTACAGGGCAGAATATGAATTGTTAGGGTGTTGAAAGGTTTTATTATCTGAAGTTTTCTCCTTCTGGGTCTCTACATTAGCCCAGAGGAAAGCTAAATCTACAAGAATTTCAAGTGCTATTAATGCCCAGCAGGTAAACGATCCTGATCCCCGTGAAAAATGATGTAGCACATTGTCATATTCTGGATAGGTCACAGCTCAAAACCCATGATCATAACTTCAGTCCAGGTTCTAGGAAATGTGTCTGGGTGGTAAATTTATGGCAAAGTACTACAACAGCCAATAGGAAGTAACAAACGATGCTTCTGGAAATAAAGGGGGATTTGTAACGTATAAAAGTACTTTATGAACTATCACTCCTACAAAATATAAAAAGCTCCATTGCCTGGAAATTCCTCTCCAGAAGCATGATCTAATTTCTGAAAATAATATTTGGATCTCATGCTTTCTGAGTTGGCAAAAGCCCAACATTAGAGACCTGTGATGTTTTGCTGCACAATAAAAGGAAATCTGTAAAAGGTTACATTTATGATACAAAAAGCAAAAGAGAGAAAGGCAAATTAATGATAGTGGTATAACATAAAGTTTGAGATCCTCCCTGATACCTCTGTGCTGCTCATACATAGGTGAGTTTTATATTTGCTTCTTATTGTATGTCAAGAAAAACTGGACCATTAGACGCCGAGAAATGCATCTCTCCAGATTTGAAGTGATTATAAACCACCTGCAGCACAGGTTTCAGTTATAGCCTAAATTTGAAAAGAATTAAGAATAGCAACTCTAACACAGCTGATACCAGTTTTAAACCTGTTTAAGCCTACATTGGAATAACCAGCATGGCTGTTTCTCTTGCTGGTTGTTTTCTTTGTAAATCAGCCTAGTGGCAAGCTCAATAAATGGCAGTCAATTTAAGTTCAGGGTTGAGGCAATATAGTTTAGATATTTGCCCACATTTTTTGTCTGTTTGTATGTTAAAACTCAGATATAGTAAGAAGGCATTTTGCTTTTTTCTTTTTCCAAAAAATGAATTTTAAGTGACATGATATTTTACCTTCTATGTGTTAGGGTACATCAACACAGCTATCACACACACAAGGGTCCTATTCAAAACTTATGGGAAAGCATCCACCGTCTTTAAATTCACTTTCCAGGATTTTATGAAGGCCCCTGGCATGTTGCTGTGTGGGCCACGGAGTTGATTCTGACTCCTATAGGTGGTTTTTGCCTATGCTCACCTTTCATCAGGACATATTGGTGGCATGATGGACTGTGCATGTGGCTGTTAACGTCAAGGTCAGCAGTTTGAAACCACCGGTGATGATGGGGAAGAAAGATGAGGTTCTGCTCCTGTAAATATGTGCAGTGTCAGAAATCCCCTGGGGCAGTTTCTCTCTGTCCTGGGGCAGCTTTGAGTTGGAGAAGACTCAATGACCATGAGTATGGTTTGGTTTTGGAACTTCAATTAGAAAGAAGAGAATAAACAGGAGACAGTCAGAACCCACCGCCCGCCCCCACGCAATACAATCAGTGTCTGCAATTGCTTCCATGTCTAATGCCGATCAAAAGATTAATTCCTGTTAAGGTCCGTATCAGAGGCAATTGTGGGAATAAGAAATCAGTGAAAAGGATATTGGGACAAGAGACTGGAAGAATGTCAGAGAAGACTCTTTCCTACTCTCTATTCTCAGGATCCCTTGGAAGTCCAAATGCAATATGACATCAGTATGTCTGAAGCGAATGCTAGCCATCAATCTCATGTGCTTCTCAAACTTCAATGATGTAAATGCCCAGATTCATTTTTAAATGAAGTATTTATGAAATGATAGAAAAATTAAAGTCTGACCAGTAGCATTAGCATTTCATGACATGATCATACCATGTAAGATGCAATCTAAACATGGCCATCAATACAAACAAAAGCGCTCAGTTTCGCTCGAGTTGATCCTCTGGGAGCTGAGTATGACACATTATCAGAGAAGTCACAAGTCCTCACCTTGTCATCTACCGATATCTTTTACTCACCTAAAATTTTTAAACATGCTGCAATCTTTTTTGAGTCAAAAAAAAGTCTACAAGCCACAACTAAAGTGCTATTCAAAATCAATTTAAGAATATAAAAATGCAGTGAATATTTTGCATAATTTGGTGCAAATATATGCACTTCGAAATCGCTGCCTCATATACCACTCAGTCATGTCGCTGCTACTGTCTCCTCCTATAATTCTACCTGGCGTCCTTTCATGGCTTAAGTCACTCCCAGGTCTTCTAGCTACAAGTACTCTGAAGAAAAGGTAGGTGTGGTTTGGCAACACGCTTGCTCAAACTGGCAGCAAGCATTGAACATAAAAGAAAATGTAAGCCTCAGCGTTTTGTGATACATTTCCACTTGGCAATCGCTTCACTCCTCTGGACTTGTGTCAAAGGGGAAATACGGGGTGTTGCTAAGGTCCCCTAACACTGGCCGGAAGATCTCTAGCTTCCCCCCCCGCCACCCAAGGTTTGCACGCCTACATTCTCAGGACCTATAAATGTGATGCCTGGCCTGACCCTCCAGGCTTTATACATGGATTAAGCATGTGACCCTTGAGACGAAGGCTTAATAGGTGGGAGCCACATGAGTAGTGGGGGAAAACCCTAATTGTTACAAATCAGAAGGAGGCAGCAAAAGAAAAGTTTTATTTGGGGTTTAGATTCCCTAGTGTTTCTGGTGAAAATGGTTTATTCAGATTGGGGCTATAACAGAGCAGTAGAGAGAGATACAGCTGAAGAGATAGTTGGGGAACATTTATGACTACAGACAGTCATGTGGGGAGTGCCTGGGTAAACAGTTAACTCTCTAGGGTGTCAATGGGAAATTTGGTAGTGCCTTGAAAGAAAGGTGTGGCAATCTATTACCCTCACACAGAAAAACCCACCCATTGAAAACTTTATGGAATAGAGTCCTACTGCGGTCCACAGGCGGCTGCCACCAGTTAGAATGGACTTAGAACAACTTGAGGGGGCTGGCGGCATCTGGCCAGTTTACTACATCTGAAATTTATCTTGCCTTTTCAACAAGAAGTTGGCAGTGTGTACAGGGTTCCTAGGGAAGGGACAAAGAAGGCCCAGAGACCGCATCTTTGGGATCCAACAGCACAGTCACTGTGACGATGGCTCCAGACCAGGCACTATTTCCCTCTGCTGTCCATTGGATTGCTATGAGTCAGAACCAGCTTGATGGTACCATGGACCATCGCAACCACCAGTACTCCCTCCAGTGGTACCCTGGGGGCACAGAAGGTATCATGTTGGATGGGTGGCCTCAAAGATCAGGGTTCAAACCCACCCAAAGGCCCCTTGGAGGCAGACAGCAATCTGCTTCCGGAAATTCCTTGCAAACTTAAGGAGCACAGGTTCACTCTCCACACACAGGGTCGCCACAAGTTGAAATCAACTTGACGGTAAATGAAAGCAGCAGCATGGTACACAGAACACAAGAATGCTGATCATTTCTTTATTGACTTTGTGATAGCTACTTAGCACTATGTGCATTGCCATTGAATAGTGGAAGATGTTTGGCTTTTATAAGATGGGCTGATGGAAAGGACATGGGTGGGGAAACCACGTTTCAGATCCAGAGGGACACTAATTCCGGCAATGCATCTTGGGTTAGTTATTCAGTCTTCTTGATTTGGCTTCCTCAACTACTGAAATAAGATATCCACATTTACACTTACTTCTCGTGGAGAGGAGCATGGCTGAAGCGCAGTTGAGGGCATTGCTGATCAGCATGCATATTCTGTAAGGAAGAACCTGGCTTTGAAAATCAGAGTTCTGTTCAAATCCTGGAGAGAAGATCCTGTGGAATGTCTCCCGGCTCTGCAAGTCTCGGATTCCTTTTGCTTCCCATTACTCTCACAACTTGTCCTTCCCTTTGGTTCCACTGTGTTGCTGCTCTTGGGTGTCCTCAAGCTACAACTCAGCTCAGCTCCTATCCATAGGCTTGGCTTGGGTGTGTTCTTTATGGGAGATAATTCCAGGGTCCGTCCTTTCCTTCAGAGCCACTGGGAGTGGGGGGTGGGGGTGTTGAAGTGTACGGATGCCCAGAAATAGCAATATACAATTCGTTGGACAGCATCTATTCCTGTTTCCAAACCCACAGGAGAAGTTTCTAAACTTAAGTGCCAATTATTCCCAGTAGAAGAGTTACCGGCAGAAAGGAAACACACTGCACTGGGTGGGACAACAATTTGGTTGAAAGCAAGGGCATTGTCGATTGCATGGTAGCTTTTGCTCTTCCCCCGTTCTGGTCACTGCTCTTTAACATTTCCATAAAAATGTGGGATAGAAAAAAAATGTGGGAGAGGAAAGGAAGCAGACCTATAACTTAAATACATTTAATGTCATTTATTATTAGTAACTTTCCCTGTTCTGAATGTTAGAATGAAGAAAAGGTTGAAACTTGGAGCTAATAGAACTTTGGGGTTATTTATCTTTTTCATTTGTTCCTGCCTCAGTACTTATTCAGGGAGTTGAGCATGGATAATTGAGTGTCTGCCATCAGATAAGGGTCCTTGAAATTACAGTTTTAAATATAAATGATGGTAAAGTCAAATCATGCACACCCTACTAACTTGTAGTTGTAAAAGATTATTTCAAATCTGTTTCTGCTTTTCAGGAGACATCATGGCCTTCAAGCCAGCCACCATGTTTCTTGCTGCTCAGACATTGGGAGTCTGTAGGGGAAACGGTGCCCCTTATCTTTAAGAATATTCAAAGTAGATGACACAGACACAGAGAGATGGTGGCCTAGATACCTGCACATGACTCAGCATTTTGAAAACTCTGTAATCAGGTATTTTTAAAAGATCAGAAAAGTAACTGAAGCTAGAGTCTTTAAAAAACAAATGACCAGATAAATACTGCTCAGAATCATTGATACTCTAGTTAAGCCTAATTTGCTTCACTCGGAAACAGGCTTTTTTTTTTTTTGCTTCAGTTTTACATTAATATTTGTTAACTCTTGAAATAAACACTTGAAATCCTTCTTATTATTCTTCTCCAGCTTCCAGGGAATGCACATGGGTGTGTCCAGTACCTCCATCAGCTCCTTTTGGACTTCTTAGGACAGCAGTCAACCAATTATCAATTATCATGGGGTGTCTATCTCATTTTTTCTCAGCAGGAGACCAAGAAGCGCTTTATTTACCTGGCTTTTATCACCTATCCATTGCTCAGTGAGAAGATCAAAGATGAGCATAGAAAGCTGTGAAAATATCTCTTGCTACACTTCCTTCTCAAAACACTGTCAGAGCCATTCTGAGTCATTGGAAAGCTGGGCAGCACTTTGGACTTTGTTAACACTTAGCTAAGTTCCTGGGCAGTACCTTCTAAGAAGGAGGACAAGTGAATACTGCAGATCCTGCCGATGCTCAGCCAACACTCAAGATGAAGTCTAAGGGCTTGTTCCCCTGTCAGGTGCCTCTACTCTGATCAATAAGAGAAGCCCATGAGCTCCCCATGCCCCAACCTGCCCCTTCAGGTTGTAATCTAGACAGAGGTGGGCCAAGTGAGAAGAAGTGATGCTGCCATGAAAAGCCACCCAAAGGAAAGCTGGAGATGTATTTGTACACATTCCTCTCCAGCACAAAGAGCAGTCAAAGCAGATAGGATACATTTGGGTTCTATGACTTGTGTGTTTCTCACTGGATCTTAGAAACCATTTGGCAAAAAAGATACCTCTGTCAGTGCTTTCAGGAATAGATTTAGTATTTCTTGAATTAACCTGGTCTCTGTCTTTGGCTATACAGTGATGGGATTTACTGGACTCCTTGCAGGTGGCAACACAGTGGAGTAACGGACCATGTAGACACCGGTCTTCACAACCTTGAGGCCAGATGAACTAGATGGTGTATGACTACAAGGACCAAGTGCACTGGGAAACCTCACATTAGAAGCATCCAGATATAGTGAGAGAAAATTACTGATGAGAAGAACAAAGGCTAGTGGAACCCCCAAGATGATGGCTCTTACCCTTCAGCTCTTCAACAGAACTCAACTCCAGATCTGTATCTTACAGTAAAAAGAGCAGCATTTTCCCAAGGACAAAGTTCAATCCATAAGGGAACAAGGAAACTTGGAGACAGAAAGCATTCTTCAGAGGCAGTGAGATAAGCAACATCATTTGGAGGGGATTTAAAGTGGGTGAATTGATCAGATTGTGCATGAACCCCTCATTGTAAGACCAAAATTTCCTCTTTAAGCATTCACCTAATTTATAATAACATGTTAAAAGAAGTGAGTGTGCAGAATCACAAAGAATATCCTGTTTTCAGTTAGATGTGAGGTGTGTTAGAAAGGGTTCTCCAGAGAAACAAAACCAGGACACACATTATAATAGATGATAGATAGATAGATAGATAGATAGATAGATAGATAGATAGATAGATAGATAGATAGATAGATAGATTTATACAGCATGTAGGAATTAGTCCACACAGCTGTACCGAGGGCTCAGTTCAACTCACTTCACTGGAAGTTAATATATGAGAAGTCCTTCAACTCATGAGGGCTCCACAGTTCAAGGTCAAGGAAGTAGACAACTGAGTCCTCCCTTGGATAGTGCAGATAGAATCTGTCCACAGGCAGCAAACAGCAGCTCAGAAACTAGAGAAACGGGCCCAGATGTGATATCAAACTGAAGCAATGCAAGGTGACAGGATCCCTCAGCCTCAAGTTCAAGCAAAGTATGCACCAGCAGTGTGGCATATTCAGATGGATTCCTTTGTCTGAGTTGTTACAAATGAGCATTTTCTCCTCTTGTGAGAGCAGAAATGACTGCATAGAACAACATGGAGGAGTTGTGGAAGTGAAGAGAAATATGTTAGCATTATGCTGCTAAATGCTCCTGCTGTGGCTTTTGTAGTTGTGGTTTTTATTGTCCTAAATAATTTTTAGTGCAACTGCTAGTTCGTGTAATGAAGGGACCAAGGATGTTAAATGCATTCCCTTGTTTTATCATCCTTTCTTTAAGTAAATCATTGTCAATTTTCAAAGAACACACTACATGCTAATTAGAATGTATATGATTTGGAGGCAGAAGAGTTCATCTTTCCTCCTCTACATCCATGATGATAGTTATGTATTATCTTTTTCTCATAGCTCAGTCTTCTTATGAGGATTCAATCTGACACTGCATAAAGCACATAAAATAGGACTGATGGGAAAACTAAATATGTTTTATTTTATAAAGAAATTTAGTTAGTGCACAACCAAATTCTACAACGTTAATGAGTTCATCTCTATGCCTCTCAACTTCATGTGCTGATATTCGGGCTGTGAGGAAGTATTTTACTACATTAACGTCACACAAAGCTATTGATCAATGTAATCTACCACTTTGGGTGTGTTCAGCTATGCAAAAGTGCTTGCCTGCTCTTAGGGACACATATGCGAAATGGAGGTTTTCTGGGAGGAGTCCAAGCTTGTGAAAATGGCCCTGATGCTGACTTTGCCCAGTTTTGACTGGTCTTGTTAATTAACCAATGTCTTTATTTATGAAAAGAATCTATCAACAACCTTCCAGGATTGGTATCATTGTGCATATTCTATAAATGAACAGAGTGAGTGAGCTCCTAAAAAGATATGACAATATTAAATAAAAATAGCTATGAGTCATTGGCTCTACTAGACACTTTACTTCACAAGAGAGCTAGAAAGTGGATACAGCTGATGACTTCACCCTTGTTCAAGAAGCTGAAACTTAAGCTAAGAACGCCCATTTTGAACTAAATGTAGGCACATGGGATGTGTACATTTTTGATAAAAGTCATGAGGTACACATTCGGCAGATATAACATAGTGAGAGGAGAACTTCAGTGCAGACAGTGTATCCCATGATCCAGCAAACAAAGGTATTGAGGTGAGGCAGCCACTCCAACACCAGCTTGTTTTGTGCCTCTTTGCTTTTAGGTATAGAACCACGATTAAACACAATATTAGGTTTAAACCAAGTCTAATCTCATCATCCTTTCTCTGAGGTGCTCTGCAGTTAGGTGAAGGACAATCTGTGAGAGGGAACCGACCCACTAGGTGGTCCTTTGATCTATGGCTATCAGAAATAATGGCTTATAATTGGAATGAAGACCATCTCCATCTGCTCAGCCAAGATACTCCTTGGGAGAAAGAAAGGCGAGAGAGGCTTCATGTCACATATATTGGACATGTTGTCAGGAGAGCTCAGCCCCTGGATCTCGGTAAACCAGAGAGGCAGCCAAAGAAAGGAAAGTCTCAGTGAGATGGGCTCAGAGCCTGCCAGGATGGGCTCAAGCACAGGGGCTGTTTGGAGGAGGGTGCAGGGTCAGGCAGTGGTTTCTTCTGTTGTGCAGGGGTGGTTATGTGTCAAAATTGATTCAATGGCTCTTCCACTGACAATTAGGATGACAAGAATCAGGAACTTTCTAACCAGTGCTACATTTGATTAAGCCACAAAATTAACAAATATACTTTTATCCATAGCCACCTCTTGCTTGTGCATTTTCTGTACAGTACTTTATTTACTGTGACCCTACAAATATTTCCATAAATATTTAAACTATTAGCAGGGTCAGCCATTATGGACAGGTTTAGTGGAGCGTCCTCCCTAAAGCAGATTAAAAAGAAAGGCCTGACCATACTCGTTCCAAAGTTAGTGAAACCACATGGACCACAGCAGAATATTATCCAGCACGGTGCAAGAAGACCGATGCTCTGGCTTTGAAAGCAATGACGCACTCAAACTTACCCATGACTGCAAATGATGTCACACTGGACAATGCTGTTTTTTCTGTTGCAGATGGGGTTGCTGAAACCATTTTGACAGCTGGTTTGACAGCATGATGTCAAACATTACATTTTGACAGCTGGTTTGACAGCATGATGATGGCAGGAAAGGGCACCCCTGGTACTTTCCTTTCCTTATCGGGGTAGTATAAGAAAAAAAAAAGGCTTTCCTTCTGTTCCAGCCATCATATGGGAATAAACTCTTAGAATTTATTGAACATTGATTTCCTTATGGAGAAGCAATTTATTTAATTTTAAAATGCTTGCTAGGGCCTGCAAGTATATTGCATTGGATCACGGTCATAGTTGTTTGTTTAATACCAATGCTTACTAAAACAAAGTAAGTGCTGGTAAATGTCCTGAACTTCCCTTCTGAATTTTAAGCATGGATGTGTTGCCTGAAATTGGATATATACACACACATATATGTACATATATTCCCTTTATCTCCTTCTGTGTTCTGTCTCACCTACACAGTAATGAGACTATGGCACAGCTTGTATGATGGTACTCGTGTTGTTTTTAACTTAAAAAATGTTTAATAAGTGTAATTTAACAGACTGTGGAATCGAGTGAAAGAAGATTTCTCCCTTGTTTTCTTTGCACATGACTGCCTATGAATGAATCAGAATAAAATGTGATTTATAACTGTTTATCACCTCAGCAACTGGATTTCCACTACTACAGTAAAGCTAGACAAATGATGAAAATAGCCATAATTATTTATTGTATGATAGAACTTTTCTCTTAAAGTACTTTGCTTTCATCACACTTTTAAAGGAATTACCCACTTAAAAGTTTCTTGATTAAATTTTAAACTTTTCTAAGGTTAACATATGATTAATGTTGCATAAAATTGCTGTGGAAAATAGTAAACAAGAAAGTCACTGCTCAATTTGTAATAACATAATATATGTACATTTGTATATAAATGCATAAGAAAGGACATCTAAGAATTCAGACATAGCCATGACATTGTCCATTACAATTTTCATGATTTAGAAAATGTCTACTTGTGGTTCTATCTCCAGTTGCATCCTTAACATTAAGATTCTGGCTTTTCTCTATTCTTTCTTAATGATTCTTATTATGATTGATTCCATTTTATTGCTCTCTCCGCACAAATTTTTCTTCAGTTGTTCATTTCTTTATTATTATTACTTTTGCTCCTAATTATTTTTTAGAGGATTGATTTGTGGATGGGGGTGGCAATTCTCACTGCCGATAATGAGTTTTGGTGATGCCTGGGTTCACCGCCTGGCTGCTAAGTGACACATGCACAGATGAAGCCTGCCCGCTGTTCTGCATGAGAAAGATGGGACGGTTGCTTCTGTAAATATTGCAGCTTTGGCTCCTCTGATCCACAGGATGGATAAAAGTCCAAATGCATTCCGCAGCAGCGGGTTTATTTGATACCATATACTCAGCATTCATTATGAATTAGGTGACTGTTTGCAGAGCATGGATTTACATTCAATCATTCATACACATGCCGATTCAGTTGCCCCAGTGCAGAGTCCTTCCTTGTTTTCTACCCCATCGATCCTTTCTCTCCTGACACTCTAAACTTTGTCACTTGCTGTTAGCTCAGGCTGAACTGAATCATTTGAAGTAAGAAAGATTTAAAATGTGTACTTTTGAATAATGCTATAGATATGCCTCAATATTAGGCTTTACTTATATTCCACAACTTTTTGCTATAGTCCTGGTGACTTAGTGGTTACACACTGGACTGCAATCCTCAGAATTAGTAGCTGCAAACCCCCAGGCCCTGCATGGGAGAAAGACAAGGCTGGTCTACTCCAGTAAGCACCGACAGTCTCAGACACGCACAGGGGCCCGTCAACCTGTCCAGTGGTTATGAGTCAGCATCCACTCAATGGAAGTAAGTTTCAGTCACTTCATCTTTAAAAATAATGATTGTTTTCCCTTTAATTGAAGATTATCTCGTGGAGTATTGCATTTTTTGACTATCTTTTGATACTTTTTACTCAAAATTAATCAAATTTGTTATCAGATAATATGATCTCTATAATGAGTTTTAAAATGTGTTGAAGCCTTTAAGAAATATTAGAATGGCATTCTTAAGAGTATGTAACTAAAGCAATTAAGTTTATTAATATGCAAGTTATTTTAATGTATATTCAATAGACAGAGTTAATTTTAATATATATTATTTAAATATGCATTGGTTTATTCAAGCCTTGAATATTATTTTTTGGTAACATCTGTTCCTTATAGAAATGTGCTAAAATCACTCACAACGATGAAACATTTGTCACTTTATTTTACATATGTGGACTTGTTTTCCATATTTTAATATTAAAACAAAAAGTATAACACTGAATCAAGGAACATTCACCCTAATAAGACAAATTCTTATTAAGAAATAGCTAGAAATTATAATATAAGCCAAAAGCATTTTCTCTTAGAAATGGCATGATAATTGCCTTTTTATTTTAAAGATGATTTTCATGATGCAAACACACACACACATACATATATACACATACATGTATACATATAAGTATACATGCAAAAAGTTCACCCCCATCAAGTCCAGTCGGATCCATTCTGAGACTATAAAAGTTTCTGAAATGGACAGCCTCATCATTCTCCCACGATCGACTGATGGGTTCTAACTGCCAGTATTTTGGTTAGCAAACTAAAGAAGAACCCACCATATTACCAGGGCATAATATATTTTATTTCTGAAAATTAAATTTAGAATAAGAATATTCTAGCAACCATTCTTGAATTTAGAGACCTATCCTTTAAAATGCTGTTTGATGCTTTGTTTTGCGTCTATACTCAAAGTTTCTCTTTACACAAAAATATATTGCACAGATTGTTGCTTAAAGATGTATTACCACCAAAGTGTTCAGGCGCTCTTATGACGGCCCTGGGTGCTTCTTGGGGATTGTTTTACAGTTGCTAACCTCCCCGGCGCTATCTTCCGAGACTCAAATGTTCCCTTCTCAGAGATTCATTGCCCATTCTGAATGGTTATTCCCATCCCTTAGCTGTTCAATTGCAATTTAAGGGTAATTTAAAATTTAAGAAGTAATTATGAAGAAAAATTAAAATAGTATTCTCCATATTACTCATTAGGTAAGTTCATTTTCAAAGTTAAAAAAAATATTTTTCATAATAACACTTTTCATGACAGAATTTCCCCCATATAAAATGCATATAAAATATTAATGCTTAAAGCTAAATAAATGGAAATGGGAACTTTTGAGGATTTAAAGCTAATTACTATGATTAATTTACTTTCACCTCTAAGCAATACCAGCATGTACCAGTTGTGGACACCATTATTCCTCATATTTTGACATTGTTAAAAGTTAATATTTTGAGTCTTAATGTTCTGAGTACCCAATATATCTCTTTTGTTATTTTCAAAGAAGCACATTTTGGAAGTGATTCAGTTTAAATGCAACATCTCTGTTCATATATTTTAATATAATATGCATATGTATAGTGTTTTTCTATTAATATAGGCTAGAAACCAGGCTGACTTACTACCAAGCTAAATTTTTAACAATTATGGATATCTAAAACTTATATAATAAAGCAAAAATGTCATATTACAAACTATGAAGTATATTCAAGGAATATGAAATAAAATATTTCATAGTGTATATCACAGGATATTGCATTCCACAAAATGCATGCTTCTTCACTTGCAGTGGATCCAAAATATAATGTGAAAAGTACAAGAGATTCAGAGCAGGCTCTATACTTGAATTGAATCAATGTCCCTGGATGCATTCATTACATGTCAATAAGCAAAATGTTACAATGTTCTCAGCTCCCCCTCCCTCATATATTTTATGCAGACTTGCAAGCTTTTGAGTAGAGTTGACTTTTAATCAGAAGTGACAGTCTTTTAGCATATAGCATTGTGAACATGTATCCATTTATACAATTCTTGTAATATATATATGGTTGTGCACATGCATACATAGCACTTGCAGATCAGTCAGTCTCTCCTGCCATGGTGGCTGTCTGTTGCTGTGAAGCTCTAAGAGATGCAGCTGGAAGCACCAGCAGGATCACCCTGCTGTGGACAGGTTTCTGGGTGCTGTTTCAAACCAAGGCACTGGGAAGAAAGGCCTGGCTTTTTAGATCTGAAGATTAGTCAATGAAAACCTTATGGATCAATAAGGACTATTGTCTGGTTCTCTTGCATGGGCTATGCCATTGCGTTAGATCAATTTTCAGAGGAGTCTATAAAACTTGGGCTGGGGAACTGTAATAGCACATTCCAGCATGTAAAACACAAAGGAAACATGGCCCAGTCTCGCAACCTCCTCACAAATATTTCATGTTAGAATCTACTGTTGCAATAATTATGTATTGATCCATTTTGTACAGGCTCTTATACTTTCTTGTAGACCCTTTACTTTACCCAGCATGAAGCCCATCTCCAAGGACTGGTTGCTCCTGATGCTAGGTCAGAAGTCCCGAAGACGAAGTCACATCTAAGGAGCATTCTAACTGTACTTCCTCCAACGCAGATTTGCTTGTTTTTCTAGCAGTCTGTGCTATATTTAGTATTCTGCCCCAACACCATAATTCAAAAGCATCAATTGTTTTTAGGTCTAGTTTGCATTCTAGTAAACCTGAACATTCTAGTTTACATTCTAGTAAACCTAAACATTTAGGTCTAGTTTTTACATTCTTATTAAGTGCTTGAAATTGCCATGGTTTGGATCTAGTGCACCTCAATTTTTAGAGTGATAGCCAAACTATCTTCCTACAGCTTTTATCAAAGGCTCCCTGGTGGTAAAGCAGTTATGCATGGGCCTGTGACCCTCATGGTCAGTAGTTTGGTGCACCTCAATTTTTAGAGTGATAGCCAAACTATCTTCCCTACAGCTTTTATCAAAGGCTCCCTGGTGGTAAAGCAGTTATGCATGGGTCTGTGACCCTCATGGTCAGTAGTTTGAAACCACCACAGATGCTCCACAGATGGACGAGGGGTATTTCAATTCTCCTAGATCACAGTCTTGGAAATACACGGGAGCAATTCTACCCTGTTCTGGAGTTCCCACTGAGACAAAATGGAATTGATAATATATATTAATATATATATTAGTATATATGGAAGTCTATATCTATTTATCCAGCAAATCTATAGCCCAACATTTATGATAAGAATTACAAATTATGTGCCTTATTAAAAATAGTCCCTCATTATCCACATCATTACTTGATGCAAGCACAAATCAACCACTCCTTGAAATACACACATCCTGCATCCATGACTTCTTTTTTAAGGAGAATAAGCACTTTCCTACTATGAATCATACAAAATCAATGGGAATGCAGCAATTGCATGAGAGCTGTCAAAGTTTCAAAATTTCATTTTTCATTCCTACATCTGACTGCATGCTAACGAAAGTATTTATCACACACTTTTTTCCAAAGCCCTAAAGAATATAATAGTGCAAAGAACATGAAATCCAAAGTAAATTATCTTAAGTAGTTAAAGTATAGTTAAGCTAGAAATCACCGAAATGTTAACAATACACTTATGGGATCTTGAGCATCTATTCTATGCCAATGTTTTCACATGCAATCATCAGTGCAGTCTTATTAATTGTCAAATTAATTCAGCTTCACCTCTATGCAGTACCAGACCATAACAAATGTGAGCACCTTGATCACTTTTATTACTCTAACCTATTTAGAAAATAAGATTAATTATACTAAATTAGATTAATCATGATCCTTAAATCATGACACACTTCCAACACTGATCCACACTTGGCTATTGTTTTCGTTAGCTTGGTATTTAGATGTTTATTAACAACATATTAAATTCCCAAAGCTCATTCCCAAATAAAAGTGCAAAGTGAAATCTCTGCCTTTAAGTGTCTCCCATTGACTGTAAGTCTTTATATGAATAGAAAGGCTCATCTTTCTCCTGAAAAATGGGTGGCAGTTTTGAACTGGTGACCTTGCAGTGAACAGCCCGACACACGACCGATGTGCCAGCAAGGCTTGTAAATAAGACATGACCTTGAAAATAATCTGTCCGCATCTATCACATACCATCTCATGCACCAGCTCCTCTCACGTTTTTCCTTCTCACACCACCCACTCACCTTGCTAACTCACATCAACACTGTGTAAGTTATTTTTCATGATGATGGTTCAGTAAGGAAAACTATTACAACAGCATGTGCAAGTGCAGGGCACGTGGTGCTCATTCTTTTGAGGGATTCATCATAAGCTTGCATTATTTTAGAGCATTTGCATTATACATGGATCTGACCAAGAGTATTAGAAAAGATGAATTTTTGATCAGAACAACATAATCAATGACCATAAACAGCATAAAGAAAACTTTTCTTTGCAAAAGAAAAAAAAATTAAAGGGCATTGCAAAGCAACATGCAAGAATTAATGACTACCTGAAAAATTTAATCAGAAATAATCCCCACAGTGCATACATTCGGTTCGAGGAAGATAAATAGAGACCAAAAAACATCTTAGAAATTCCATATACCTATTTAATCATCACAAATAAGCCACAGAGGTGGTTCCCAGAGGAGTTCTCAGGGGAAAATATGTTCCTCATATGGATCCATTGATCTTCAAGAACTTTTCTGGACTAAAGTATTTGGTGTAAAGCTGGCTAGCAGAGCCATAATTTCATTGAAACACAAAAGGAGACCATTCAGAAATTTTCCATTTGTCCTCCAAGCTATGTTCCTTAAGGAAAATTATACCTCCCCTTATACCCAGCAGAATTTCAATTTATCCTATTTTATGAAATAGTATCACTGTAATTTTTATAAAAAAATCTTTATTTTTATCTTCTTTAATAATATATCCTCTTTCTACTGATACTCTTTGAAGTATTGATCAGTGAGGCAAGCATTCATAACGTAAAGCGTGGTCATGGTCGATCATCCCCTTGGCAGAGGACATTGGAGCGGGCATGGGGTCCCGCTCCATGAATCACTAGATGTGGGATCTGCGTCTCTTCTGTATACGTTAAAATTCACTGTGAGTTTTGCACCAAAAGTAACTTCAATGACGCTAACCCCATGGAAGCAGAGGATCTCATCTCAGATTACATTCCCTTTAAAATGTGTCAAGAAACAGAACAGCACACACACAAAAACTGGCAAGGTTAGGTGTAAAATACGTGGCAATCTGTCGATGCTTACAGGAAACAGAAGAATAGCTAAAGGCGTGAGATGGGTCTTAGAAAAGGTTTAAAGAAATTAACAGAATTCTTAGGGGATTAACCACTCAGAACTCCTTTGAATTCAATGTTATAGGCACCCGACTGGCTTTTCAAAGATAGATGGCCAAGTGTAAGATGTACAGTGCAAAACAAAACAAAAACAACAACAAAAAGATGCACAGTGAGAGTGATACTCAGGAGAAAGAAAGTGTCAGCACCCCTATGGAGGTACTTCTGTTTTGTGTGGTCCTGCTCTGTCAGTATAGCAGGGATGTGAATAGCTTTTGACAATGTTGAGAACATTGGAATGCGGCTGATTGCACAGGCAGGTTTGTTAAAGTTTAGCACCTTATCATAAGATCTCCTTTTTGACCTATTTTAGTATTGTTATAGTTTTTAATATTTCTATTTTCTTTTTGATTGAGAGCTTTCTCTTTTACTGTTCTAGTTCTTGCTGTTAGCTTCCTTCCTTTCTTTTGGTATGTTTTCAGTACAAAAAAACATATAGTTGGTAAATCTGTAAATACAGTAACTGGATTAACAGTTTTTCAGAGTTATGACTGAAGATATGGGGGCCAGGGATGTGGAACTAAGAGCATTGGAAAGAGGAAACTGTTCTAAGATCAATTGTGCTAATGACTGTACATTGAACTTACATGCAATGATTTCTTTTTTAAAAACAACATTCTTAGGAATTTAGCAAAAGCTTCTCTTTCATTGAGCCTACATCTAGTGAATGCATTTCTTATGTATGCATTCACATATTGGTTCACATGGTCAGGTTATTTTTGTTCACTAAAGTTTGTAACTAAACTTTTAGAATAGTAACTGAACATTTACAAAAGACAAGCATTGTTAGGTGTTGTAATACATAAGTTTATTGGGCCAACCTGGCCAATAGGAGCACATGGAATTAACAGTTGGCAGTTTGGAGAGCAAAGAGATAAATGTCTTGGCAAGCCCACCTGTCTCTCTCTTGCTCTCTGGTTATCAGATCAGTGTGTGGCTGCTAGTTTTCTGCCTCAATTCGTGAGCTACACTGTTCATGGGACAATGAAGCTATGAATCGTGTCACTAGAGTTTAAGGTTCTTTTGAGACCAGCTTTGCCACACTGGTGGTGTATACATCACTTGAGTTTGGGATTGTCAGATCCTGTTATCTGGCTTACTGTTGGTGACCTACCTTGCTGTTTGCTGCCTGTGGCTGGACTGCCTGCTTCTTATAAGGAAGACTCAGCTGACTACTTCTTTGATCTTAGATCCAGCAGACCTTGTGAGTTGAAGGACTTCCAGTATATTAACTGCTCCACATAAGTTACTTGAGCTGAGCCTTCTGTATTTCTGTATGGACTAATTAGCTGTTCTATTCCTGCATACTGTACACACAAACAATCATACATGTCCTGGTTTTGTTTCCCTAGAGAACCCTGTTTGACACAATGTTGAAGCAAAGAAATCAGAGTGGTGTCATTGAGCCTAAACTTTATCCTGAGGACCAGCCTACAGATGTTCTTTACCTCATACCTCCTGCCTAGCCAGTCAATGGTGACCCATGGAAGGAGACGTTAGTGTGGATATAGCACATGTAGGCCTAATTTGTGCTGTTGCTCAAAGAAAGCTACCACCTGAATGTGATGTTTCATAAACATAATTAAATCAGAACATTTGGCTCACCAATCTAAATCGTTCATTTTTTTAAATTTATCATTGTGTTTGTTTTTTAATGGTGTCTTAAATAAGAACTTGAGAGGGAGGTGATTGCTTTGCAAATAAATTTGTATTGGAAAATAGATTATTGAGCTTTTATATGTTGAGTAAACTTGCAATTTTTAAAGAACATGGATTTTTTTATCAATAATGCTTTAGCTGAGCAAAACAAAATAGCTTGTAAGTCTGTTAGTCAGAAATAATAAGAAAATGATACTCTTCCAAATAAATAATTTAAATAAACCCATGCTAGTTAACTCTTTTAGCAGAAAGATGATACATTCTACTGTAGTTACCAGTTATGGCCTTGAACTCCCTCAGGGACAGTACGATACCCTGGATATCCTCCCCCAGGGTGACTGTGAGTCAGAACCTCTGAAAAAGTGAGTGGAGTCCACACTTCTTTCTACTTACATCAACAATTAATGTCTATTGAAACTGCCCACTGCGGTAGCTAGTCTGGGTTGTCGGGAGAAGCAGCTATGTATGTATAATAACAAACTTGATATCAAGAAGTAGTTTTATAACAAGAAAGCGTCCCAACCCAATCCATCTCAAGTTCATGGGAATGCTGCAAGGTGGAGCCCTCTCTAGGGTCACCTAGGCACAGGCAGAGGACCCAGAAAGGTAAAGGGATGCAGGCAGATGACAAGTGGGTGGTGCAGAGTTGCAGGAATCCAAGGTTGGTGGGGACTGGTCAGGGTGCCCACAGCTCCCAGATTGGCACCCATGGTCAGCAGCCTGCATGCAGCCACCCTTAGAGGAGAAAGCTGAGTCTCAGCACACAAGGAGAAGGAAGTAGCAGAGAGATGTTTCCAATTTCTCTTTTATAAAGAGAAGACATCCCTAACCAAGCATCATGAGCTGTGATTTTATCAATGGGATGAACTCCAGCCCTCCCTCCCCACAGGGTTAAGGTGATATACAATCTCTTGGAAAGAGAGGAAGGTGCAGAGTGGGTGCCTGTGAATTGGGGTAGAGTGCCACGTGGGGGCATTCTGACCTTCAGTCTGAACAACAACAACAAAGTCATAGAAGTCTCCCTTTTCTACTCAGGGGAAAATAATCGAAACGTTTTCTGACTCCAGCTCTTCTTTCATTTATTGGTTGTACATGTGCTTTGGTTTGCGCCTTGTACCTGTTCATGTGAACAGTCCCATCCAAAAGAATAAAAGACATCCTGGCTATACCACAAATAACATATTGTCCTTTCAAGATGATTATCATTACATATTATAGCCTGACCTTGAATTCAGTAAGTAAAGCAACCAACATAATTGGCATAAGTGACTTCTAAAATCTATAATAACAAAAAATAGCATCTCTGAGCAATCCTTCTAAAGCTGCACTGAATCACACTGTCATCTTAAAGCCCCTGAACATAAAGTACCCAAAGGAAACCACACAGTCTAGTTAGAATTCTGTCAAATGTCAGGCAGAAGTACGCATTTCTTTACATGTCTACGATCCCATGAGGGCAGAAGTCTCTGTGTCTTCCCTATTGTTGACCTCCCCTTCCTCCATAGGGGAAAATACCAGCATAAAATAAGCCCCATTGGATGTTTTTTTTTTGTTTTGTTTTGAAAATTAAATAGCTTTCATTTTTAATTTTTTATACATCGTTTAGCCAGGCTACTTGGGGAAAGACAATGCTAAGATGTAGTCGGTAGGTGTGGGTGAATTGGTTCTAACTCATATAAGTTCATGTGTAACATAACAAATGCCTACCACCATGCTAAGAGTAACAGGCAAACTTTGAGCCTATGGTGGCAACCACCTCTTTAATCCATCTCATTCAAGTACTTCACCTATCATGGTGTCTTCTCGACGTGCTGGTCCCCCCTGGTTTTGGGGTAAGATGATCCTTTCAAAAGTGCCCAGAGAGTCACCGTCCACACTCATCATTCATGCCAGGAAGCTGACCTGGGCTGCTTCACAGGCGAACCAGCACCAAGAGGGACTTCTGATATTGACTTAGTGGCAATGAGTTTGGTTGTCTCAGCTTGTGCCACGGTCTGTCAGCATTTATCCCACAATAAAATAGATGCTTGAAAGAAAGAAGAATAAAAACAGGAACTATAGGAGGGGGAGAGGTGGGAAAAGCCAGGTTACATGGTGGGGGTGTTACTTTGTTTCTGAAGGATAGAAATCAAAATGCATAAGAATTAAGGAGCAGAAAATAGATACTCTGTAAATACCTTCATCTAATTCATAGGAAAAGGTGAAAACAGACAAACCAAGCTGTCTCCTGTCACCTAACATCATAGTCCGTCATTGATGCCACAGGGAGAAAACAAGTCAGCTGCTGAAAAGAATACAGACACAGTAGTGCCCTGCCCGTGTAAATGAAAATAGGGTGTTCTTCTCAAATAGCTCCTCTCCAATGTCACAGAGGATCTCTGGAGGTGAAATCAGTTTATCATTTGCTACTGACCAAAATGGGTGGTGACTTCAATCCAGTGACATCATAGAAAAGGCCTGGTGATCTACGGCTGTATGTTTTCACCAGTGAAAACCCAATGGGGCAAGATCCTACTTAGATATTCATGGGATCACCAGAAATTCTCTTAAGCCACATGTGACTTCTTAACTGGTGAATATTTGAAAAGACTATGCCTTTTGTTGTTAAGTAACTTTTGTGCTCCAAGCCCCATTGGGGTTTTCTAATAAAGGCTCCTTAAACAAGCTCTGTTTCCCATGACTTCAGACTTTCAGCAGAGAGGTTGATGTGGATTTTGAAGGCATGAGTTAGGGATAGAGAGTGGATGCTATCCTATCAGTTGACTTCAAACAGGAAACATGTGAGATTGTCCTGAGAGAGACACAGGCACACCAAAGGAAAATATTTCTTCTTTAATAAACTACTGCAAGGAAAACTCAGAGTTTGAAGGTATCAACACAAACAATCCAAGTCTCCTGAAGCAAAGTTTTACTTTCACATGTGCAAATGCCCTCCCACTCTGGTCTACGAGGTAGGTTCCAGGGAAGGCATACATGCCTGTGGCTAGTGCTTAGGTGAGGGTTTGCTTTGGCATAGAATCAGATTTGATGAACTCTCCCACAGGGCCTGAATAATGTCATCACTATAATCAGTGAAAACGGAATTCTTTATTCTTTCTCCATTTTTCCTTTTATTCTCTTTAACTTTCAAATCAAATGAAACAAAAATGAATAATCGTGAAGCTTTCACATAACTGCTGATTCTCTAAAGAACTCTTAAAATATAAATATTCTTTACTGGATTCATGTACTACAACCCAGGTACAGTAAACCCCTTATCCTAATAAGTCTGATTCTTGGTTGCAGACAGTCATTCTCTCCGGGGGTTCCAGTCACCAGATCCCAGGAAACTTTTGTCCCTGAGGCCCAACCTCAGGAGTCTGTTGTACTTGTGAAACCTGGTTCTTTAAGCTAGTCTCCATAGCAGGGGTCCACCCTGTCACCTCACATGAAAGAGTAAATGTATTTGATCACGACATCCTCGTCCACAATAAGGAGAGGGAAGCAAGGTGGGTGATACTGACATCCACCTCCCAACTCAAGGAAGCGAGCTCCCCAAACAGCCTCCTGCATAAAGGACAGAGATACTGGAAGGAATTTGGGATTTCAAGGTTGCTCCCTCCAAAAGCTGCTGCTCTTTCCACAAACTTTGTGTCTCAACCCTTCCAGATGTTCAACTTCCTATATCAAAGTAAGAGCCCGACAAGCCTACCCATGAAGCAGAGAAGCACCACTTTCTCTGATGGGAGAATGACCCCCAAACAGAACTCACTGGCATCAAATCAATGCAGCCTCATGCTGACTCCAGGGGACAGCGTGTGGGACTGCTCCTGTGAGTTTCTGACATGGAAACTGTTCACAGGAGTGGAAAGTAGAGAGCCCTGGATTTCTCCTGCAGAGTGGCTGGTGCCTCCAAATGCAGGCATTGCAGTTAGGCACCCAGTGTGTCTGTCCGAAATTACCAGGCTGAGGAGTGCATTGCTTGCCCACCATGCCACTGTGACTCCTTCAACAAATGCAAGCAGACACACATTTACGTTTTGTGTGAACCCAAATTCGGAGCCTGACTTGCGCTTCGGAGGTGCTCTTCTAGAGCGTGACACAATTCTTAGAGGATGCTGAGCTGTCAGTGTGTGATCACTGTTACTCCAAACTGTTTACTGACTCTCTTGTCTATGAGTAGTGCAATCACTTATTCTGTCCACTTTAGAGTTCTGAAGGGAAAGCAGAGCTCATCTGTGGCATCCTAGATGTTCTCAAGATCCGTATTCCTCCTCACTTGTCAACAATGAGTTCCTGATTTCTGCACAAGCTTCTTTTTTGCATGTCTTCTCTGTGAAGGAGAGAGGTAATTTCTACATAGAAGGATCACCCTTCCTATGCACAAACCCCCCCAAAAAAGGAGATGCTTATTTCTATATTCAAACTGATTCTTTCCCACCCTGATATTATCACACAGTCAGAATTATTGAAGAAACAGGGGGAAAAGTCTATATTCATAATACTTACTTGAGTAGATATTTCCAGAAACATAGCCAAGAGAGGAAGGAATTAGACTCTATCAAAACACTTCTACATACCAAAGTAACTATGCTAATTAATGTGCCCATAACATTTTCAAAATATTTGCAAAAAGGCATAACTACTATCTGAATATATTAGATAGATATATATATAATTAAATCATAAGATGTAAATATTTAATGAAAGAAATAATCAATGACTGTGAAGAAGTAGTTCAGTAAAGCTGCACAAGCACATAATTGCCAATTAAAATTTAAAAGTTCATCCTTGCTAGTATCTTCTATGCCGTTTATTCTGCCCCCCCCCAATAGCTAATCAATGCTTAAAGAAGTTGATAACATGGTCAGTAATCAAATTTAAAATAATGAAAAAGATAGAGAAAACAAGTAATATCATCAGAAAAAGAAACTCAGAGGGATGACAAATACAATTAAAGGGATGGCAAAAACATAAATTCACATGAACTTTTAAGATGGAAATTTGGCAATATGATTTAATCACTTAAATATCACGAGAGATACAGACTTTAAAAAAACATTGCATTTGGGAAGACAGAAAAGAATCAAGTAATTGTGTAACATGCCAGGGGATAGCAAGTGAGTGAGAAGAGAAGCAAGTTTTGCATGGTAGGAGGGACGTGGTCAGCAATCTGATTATGTAGCCTGTACAGTAGCTTGGGGACAGAGGGTTAGCCGCTGATTTCTGAGTAGAGGAGAAATATGACCTGATTTCCTTGGGAATGTACCACTCTGGGTTGTTCCTTGAGTTCATCTGATGTAGACTAGCAAATATGTGAATGGAGATTCCAGCGAGCAAACTGACCTTATGCTTCTGAATTAATGTCAATTCATAAATCCCGTAAATCTCAGTGTAAAGAAAAAGTCCATACAAGTTGACCAATAGATAGCATGGTGATAAATGGAGAAAAATCTGAAGTTTTCAAAGATGTTATGATGCTCAAATCTATAATCTGTGATCATGGAAGCAGCAGTCAGGAGATCAAAGATGGAGTTTACTGGGTCAATCTGCTGCACAGGGTCTCTTTAAAATGTGGAAAAGCCAGGTTGCTACTCTGAGGACTAAGTGACACCCATCCTAAGTCATGGGATGTTAATCAACTCACATCCATGAGAAAGGATCACATTGATTAAAGAAGACCATCGCCGTCACCACCGCCACTACCCCTCAGAAAAAAATTGATGCATTTGAATTGTGGTGCTTTTGAATTTTGGCTCTACTGGGAACTGCCAAAAGAACAAGTTGATCTGTTTTAGAATGTGGAGGACCTGAGAGGACCTTAGAGGCAAGGATGCGAGGCTTTGTCTTACATACTTAGGACGTGTTATTAGGAGAGACCAATCATGCCAGATAAAGTCGAGGGGCAGCAAGAAGAGGAAGCCCCTCTAGTGAATGGAATGGCCCAGTGGCTGCTGCCATGGATGCGAGGATGGCACAGGGCAGCCAGGCAGCGTTTCATTCGGCTGTGCCTACGGTGGCTGTGGCTGTGAATCGACTTGATGACCCCCATGCTGCGCAACAGCATCACTTCCTTGTGCACATTAGTTTTATTCGATTATATTGTCGTTGACGTCCTGTGTTTTCTGTACTGGAGTTCATGCTGACACCAAAGCACACCTGGGAAAGTCCCACGGAGTTTGATACACATAGGCAGGACACGTATATCTGCCGTAGTCCCTGGACTGGTAGGATCCCTTTTCATCAAATTCATGCACAGACTCTGGTCACCTCGAGGAGGCAGCATGCACTCCAGTGAGCATAGCCACTTCCCCAGACACCCGAGAAGCCGAAAATAATGTTGGGCAATGGATGGCCATGTCCCAAATGCTGTGAAGATTTTTATGTGTTTCATTTGAAAGCTTTCTTAAATGTCTATGGTTGTGCTCTTTGAATAATAGAATATCAAATAAACACTTGTTTATTATCTAAATAGCCATAGTTTTTTTGTCTTCCCTAAGAAAGACAGTCCTATGCTTCTTTCTGGCTCATCTCATAAAGGGGTAATTCATGGGGATACCAGGGAGATGTCTCGACCCTGCATAGAGTAGGAATCCATTTGTTGTGCTCATTCATATTGGTCCTTTTGGTAGAGACTGTAATCATCAGAGCAGGAAAGCACTGCCTCCACCCAAACCAGCAATAGCTGAAATTCCGAGACAGACTCTAGACCCATCACGCTCAGGTCAGAGAGCACCAGCGCTGTGGTTACACATCATCCCCAAGATAGCAAGTCATAGTATAGATCCTCTAAGTGCCCTAAAAGACCAAAGTCTTATCCTTTGGGAGCTCAGATGTCTGACCCAAAGGTTAAACTTAGCTCTCCTGGGGAGAGTTCTTTGACCCACAGTGGCTAGAGGCAGCCTTTAGAAAAATGGACTAGAGATGGATTCTACCAGATGTCATCGATGGATGTCATTATATCCATCCAGCTTTTGCTGTCATTTGTGGTTGACTCCTTTGGTCAAGTGGACAGAGACCCACAGCATTTGTGGATGATCACCCACCAAAAAGAAAGGATGAGAGGGGACTGTGTGATCTGGAATTGTGGCACCATCAATCAGCAGAAGCCAGTCTGTGGATGTGTGTGCTCCCCGAAACAGAAGGACCATTTTCCAGCATCCACACCATAGAGTGAAGCCCTAATGGGAGGCAGAAGGTGAAATGAGACCACTTTAAGATCCTCATTCTCATGGATGGCAGGTTCTTTTCTGTGTGCTAGTGAAAGGTGCATGCATTTAACAGTCAGCTACATTCCTAACACTTCTCCTCCAGCAGAATCAGGAAAAATTGCATCAGTGAGGGCTTGCCAAGGCTCTATTTCTGAAGACACTGTTAACAAAGGATGATGATTTCTCCTATCAAAACACAGGCCCCCAAATGAGAGATGACTGTTTACATGTCATAGTGTGTACATTTGGAAGAACCCAGTTCCTGTATGGCAGGACTAGTTTGTACTTTAATCAGAGTGACATTCCTTAGAAATAAAACAAGAAACTTTACCTTACAAAGTAGGGAAGAAAAGCAATTACAACTCTTAGAGTAAAATTCCAACCTTTGAATTTTACATGAAAATATCTTGATAAATGGAGTAAAGAAAATAAACATAATTTGTACAAAGTATATGATCTATAAAGAAATGCCCATTTACTTCCACAGTGGTAGTACACTTTTCACAAAAAGAAACCATGAAATTAAGTAAACAAAACTCTAGGGTGAATATTGTATGAATAAATGGAACAAGGACCAGGATTGAAAACTTGTAAAGGAGGGAAAGTGATTAGCAAATATATGAATAATAATTAACACAGGCTTGCAGTTTTCAGGGTTTTCAGTTTTCAGGGTTTTCAGGGTTTCAGGGTTTCAGAGATCTGTCCCTGTGTTTTTAAGAATTTTCAGATCCATTGGAATAAGTGTGTGTCAGTGGTAGTTAGCCCTGCTGTGGAGCCCAAGTTCCCACACTTGGCGGGTGTTAGAAACACTCTGGGATATGGTGACTCTACAGATTGCTAGCTTTTTTGTCCCCTAGAAATTAGAATTCACTAGGCTGCCAATGGAGTCTGACTTTGTGTTTTCTCCACACAGACGTGAACCCAAAGGTCAGCCATGTTCAAGAACCTAGGCTTTCTTATAAGAAAAGGCTCACCAGGGACTTAATAGCTGCAAGTGCAGCGAGGGAAGGTGATGGTGGTGAAGAATTTGCTGCAAGTGGGTTCAAGTATTTCACAGTGAGGAGAAACGCAAAAATTTCATGTAGACAGAAACTGAATTTTGAGCCTAACCAGGACTATCCCACTCATAAATGGTGGTAGGCTGCATCCTTTAAATGTGTATCTCTCCTGATCTGGTCAATTGTCCAGAATCCTGTATCAGGCTCCTGAGAGGAAGAGCTGTGGTCCTTCTGAGTCCCCTAGTCCTTCCTCCCCATGTCGGGACCCATGGACCTTCGCCACTTTGTAAAAATTCATGTCTGGTCCTGTTTCACTTTAGCTGTCATGACTTATCAAGTTCAAAACGTGCTTAAAAGGGCAATGGTTCAGAAGTCAAACATCCAAAACTTGGGGCTGCTTGTATAAATACATTGATTGTCTACCAACGGATCAAACTTTTACAAACTCACATATCTGTCAGAGCCGATGTAAAATGTATTCTTGTGACAAAATTGGATCAATATATGACAATTTTGAAGCATCAAAGACATGCCCAGGTCAAATATTCTGGAGCGTTTCAGCATTTGCCCTGACATTGTTGCTTTTCATTATGTGCGCATCCAAATAAAGAAATACTCCACCGATCAAATTCGATTATCTCTTACAAGTGTTGCAATATTTCAAGAGTCAAACACAGTTTTCAAATGACACTCTAGAGTAATTTTTTCTTCTATTTTTGACTAATTTAAAGTCAGTGTGACCTTTTCAAAGGTGGTGACATTTCTAATGTTCAGGGAAGGATGAGAGAATTGCAATTTACCTAATGCAAAAAAGTTAACACATCTGGCTGAATATCCTTCAATTTACATGTATTTGTTGGAAGCAACCTGCCACAGTGGACTACACTGTTGCTTAAGTGGCTACATGATACCCCAATTTAAGCAGAATCATGTGTGTTATGCAGATACATGCATATACTCTGGGTCCAGCTTTGTGCTCATTCAAATCCATCCTATGGAATGCTAGGTGATGCCAAAGAGAAAGACTTAGGAGTTGCTCCTGAGACAGTTGAGCAGGGATCCTGTCAGGGAGTTTGGTGGGAGAGTCATCAGTTCAAACCCACCAGAACCTCTGCAGGAGAAGGATGGTTTCGTCTGCTTCCATAAAGTCTGAAAGTCTCAGAAACCCAAAGGAGCAGTTCTTTGGCATCTTACAGGATTGCTTGTAGTTGGAAGAGTGATGCTTGTTTGGATGGGAAAGTTCATCCACACTGAGTCAAGTGGAAACTGAGTTACCAGCTAAGATAACCAAGGGCTGATGCCTGTGTGAAAACTGTTCTTGAGGGAAGAAATGATAAACAAAACAACAGCAGCAACAACAACAACAACAAAAATGACTGCTGAGTCCATTCTGGTGCACGGGACTTCTCTAAGACAGAGCAGAACTGCCCCAATGACTTTCTGAGATTTTAAATCTTCCTGTTGTGCCTTGACTGTTGGGTTTGAATAACTGTGACCCGGCTGCAGAGATAATAGTACTCTCTGAAGAGTGAAATTACTGCTTTTGTTAACTCAAGCAAGCCTTCAGGTGAATGTTGCAACCTTCTCATGTGTTAATCTCACTTACTAGCTGAGAAGTTGAGGGCCTCTCAGAAGAAAGGTCTGGAAGTCCGCTGCCACAGTGTCACAGCCCTGACGTCCCAGGTTTTTGGGGTGCTTCTGCACCTCCCTCACAATGGTTTCTATGCCTGAGTCTGTTGTTGTAACCACACTGCACCACGGAACAGTTTGTTCTGCACACACAGCACCAACAGATAAACAGCATGGACTTCACACCAACAAACACCAGGGAGCAGCAATCACACTACCCTGTTAATTCCTGGCCACATTGGTGAACCACTTGTAGATAGATAATACCTTTGCTTTTCTGCCATATTATCCCAAATGTTTCTAGCCACAAACACATGCACAAACACAGAGGTACATGCAGACACACATGCATACAAATTCTGTCTCTAAAGAGGATCACATAGGTTAGAAAGCTAATAAAAACATAAAATCTAGCCATGCTTCCATAATGTCTTGGTCAACTGTTCAATCATACTTTCATGATTTAGGGCAACAGGTTTTATTTGCATGATTGTTTTTACTATGACAACCAAAAAACAAAGGAATTATCAATGACTAAGATAATGACAGATGCCTTAAGATTCATGTGATCTTGTCATAGTCCTATGTCCTGTCTGAGCTGTTCTATTTGACACTATTGAAGAAATGATGACTCAACAATGTGTTCAGTGGCTTAAGGCTTCCTCTTGGTAGATAGTTGTGCTCAAAGTAGCAATCTCTCTATTAATCTCATAATTGAGAGTCATTTACTGAAATCTATAAATTGAAATTAGCAACACAGTATAATATTATAAGATTACGGCTATATATCTAGGTTTTCCACTGGATAAACTGATAATTAGCTGCAAGGCTATGTCCATCAAGAACTTCTCAAGATATAGATCCAGTGGGATTATGGGTTGATTGAACCATCTTTAGGAAAGAGCTTACACAATTATGGAGACTTGTCAGTCAAATGTATTAGGAAAACTGGAAATTAGTCAAGATTTTTATATTATTGGTCCTGAGGTCAGGTTTTGTCTCTGGTTACCTCAGTGTTTGGTATTTAGGAACTTTAACACCTCAACAGAGTTCCAGTTTGCATCCTAGAAGCACGACTTCACATTAACCCTATTGTGTCTGGTAACCGTATTACACAACTACACATTCAGCAACCTCCAGTCTTTGACCAGATGGCTGGACTCTGTAATGACTCAGAAGCCCCTGTAGACCACCAGCTAAAGCTGTCCACAAATGGTGACTCTGTTAGTATTTGAAATACCAGCAAGAGAGTTTCCAGCATCATAGGAACATAACGGCCACCACAGACAGACAGACTGACAGGTAGTGGAGCTGAGTGAAGAAGAAGGTGAAATTACTGAGGCCTCTGATTAGACAGGGGATCGGACCACTCAAGCTGTACCAAATTTATTTCTGCTTCATATTTATTTGTTGCTACTTTGTTTGCCCCCCGCTTCTCTCATGATTGCCCTAGTCCTGCTTCTTCCTTCTCTTTTGGAAGTGCCTAAAGGGAACACTCCTGACCTCGCTCTTTAACGTACACACGTGCAAATCATGCTCCCCCAACACAAAGCACAGTGTTTCTATTTATGCTATCAATACAAGCTTACTTATTTAAAGCATTGCTTGTTTAGTCTTTTTGGAAGGTAATACAGCTCCTATATATAATGGTGCTTTTTGTCTTAATCACACCTATACTCCAAACCTTTAGTATGAGGTTGTGCATATTATGGTTATTAAAAAAGAATTAAGTGAATAAATGCTTCCTATTAATAGTAGTTACATAATTTCATGTCAACTTGATAAAAAAAAAGTGTAGCGGTGGAGTTTAGCTTGTCAATCAGGTCACCAGCTTTATGATGACTCCTTGTGGGTGTGGCCATCTCATGAGAATTCGGGGAACTTCCTCTCTCCCTTGCAGGTGGACGACACTCTCTACTTCACTTTCCTGCTGACAATACACACAGAGAGATGGAGGAATGCATAGAGACCTGAACCAGCACTGAGATGCTTCTACCGCCACTGGATCCACAAGATTTCTTACTCATGACCTGTAATCATCTTGCATTCAGCATCATTGTGAGTCACTCCATGAGTGTGAAGAGGAATTGAGGGACTAGTATTGGAGTTATAGGCTAATATTAAACTTGTAGACTTGATCTTGACTGGACTGGGATATTTTCTTAAGATACAATTACGCTTCAACATAAAACTCTTTCCTATATACCTATGAGTGTTAGTGAATGTGTCCATCCAATCTAACACAGTCTTTAAAGGGAATTGATTTGGATAATGTGGACCATTGTCAGGGGAGCCAGCAGCTAACAAATTATCACAGGCCTGGGGGGCACGATTGAACAGTGATAATAAGTAAATATTATAGTAGAGTCATAGTAAGGAGAGATAGAAGAGAGAGTGAAATAATGGAGTCGGACACATTTCATGGTAGCATGTCACCTCAGCCCCTCTTGGTGGTCTACTTTGAGATGGAAGACATTAGGACAAGAGAGAGAGGGAGGGAGGGAGCAGGGAAGCGGGGTGGGGAGAGGTGAGGGGACCTGGGCCTATGGGAGCAAGGGCCAGGGGAGAGAGAACAGGGCCAGTGAGAGAACAGGGTAACAAGAACTCTTTATTGCTAACCAAAACTTACATAACTTTGGTGGGGGGGGGGGAAGAGAATGCAAATTCCCTAATTAAAGGTAAAGACTTACACAGGAAGGGGTTGTGTTATAGGTAATAAAGTAATGACGGTGACTACATGCAGTAGGATGGGGAGGTGTTGAAGGTACATGTGTACCTTCAAAACATATGGATCCTAGATTCATTATGATGGACTAACCTTGATTGCCCTTGGGCTGGAGACTGATTTAGCCTAAGATTTCCGGGGAAGTAACCTGTTGTCCTTAACCACAGGGAGTGAGCCAAGCCCATGGGGGAAGCAGGCAGAAGGCCTTCAGAGAGGATATCTGTTAGCATCTGACCTCCCACAATGTGCTGGAAAAGAACCTCTAATGTTTGGCATATTTTTGGTGGAAACAAAATTGAGGAAAAGTCTTTTTAAATTCCACAGACCTGTAGAAAACATTTTTTTTTCTTAAAGTACAAGTCTGTCTGCATGAGAGAAAGAGAAATCTAGTTACTCCCATGAAGATTTATAATCCTGGAAACCCCATATAACAGTGGTTCTCAACCTTCCTAATGCCACAACCCTTTATATTTATTGACTGCTACAGTTCCTCATATTGTGGTCACCCCCAACCATAAAATTATTTCTTTGCTACTTCAAAATTGTCACTTTGCTACTGTTATGAGTTGAGTGACCTCTGTGAAAGGGTCCTTTGACCCCCAAAGGGGTCACAACCCACAGATTGAAAGCTGCTACTATATAAGGACACTCTGTATCAGAAATTATCAGGTGACAGTGGACTACCAATTCTGATGAACTGGTAGAAGAAAAGGAATTATATGAGTCAGCAGAGGAAACTAAATCTGTGTGTGTATAAATCTGTATACACACATACATATACATATAGATATATTGACCACACTGTATTGCGCAATCTTGCTTGATAAAGAGTAAGTGACTATCATGCAGTAGAAACAGTCGTGGTCTGTTGGTTGCATCTTGAACTGCTCACTGCAAGCTCAGCAGTTCAAAACCATCACACTCTCTGTGGAAGATCCATGAGAGGATTTAATGTCATAAATATTTACAGCCTCAGAAATGCACAGGGAATGTTTCCCTGGTGCTGTGGTTCCACCATGAGTCAGCATCTGTCAGACAGCTATGGAATTATAGTGCAATGGGCGGTGCATTTGAACTACTAAATGCAAGGTCAGCTATTGGAACTCATCAGTCATTCCTTTTCAAGGATGAAAAATAAGACTGCCTGATTCCATAAAACTTTAGATTCACAAACCCGAAAGGGATGTTCTGCCCTGTTCCATGGGGTGGAAATCAGTCGGAATGACTGATTGGCAGAGAGTTTGGTGTTTTGATCACTAAATGAAACAATGGAGGAGTCAGAACTTGTGCAAGGTCACCCGTCTCAGAGGAGGGCCATGCAGATAGCTTCCACTACAACAAGCTTTCCACTTGCAAAAGCAAGGTGATCCCTTTGTAGCATAGTGCTCAAGGATCCACTCTGATACTATGCTAGCTATGTAGATTTATTGTGATATTTGGAGGAATGCTAAGCCTCAGACAGAGTTGCATTTTGTTCAAAGAGTGTATAATCTACTTTACCCTTTTTCTTTTCGGTGCATTAACATTTAACTACAATGTGGGACCTCTTGTAGATTCTCCGTTAGTCATAGTTTCTTTGACTTGGTCTATTTGACCCTGTAATTGATGAGCCCTAGAGGGCGGAGTTAAGCCCTTTGTCACTAGGCACATGGTTTGGGCGCACCCAATCATTCTGGGTGGGAAAGAGTTGCTTGTTTGCTCCCACAAAGATTGGGAAACACTAGAACACCCTACAGGGAAGCTTTGCCAATTGTATGGACTCACCATGAGTTGCAAGTGACTTTCTGTTTCCTAAAAACAACACCCAGTGCTGACTAAACGGATGTCCTGGACAAACTATTACAAATCAGTGACAGCAGAATAATCCCGCCAGGGATGCCACCCAGATGACCTTGCTTGGGGAGGCCACTGTTGTCAGTCTCAGCAGTATTTACAAACATTTGTGGAGTTACAACTGGCAGACCTGTGCTATGTGTGGTAGGGGTGGTAAAGACACAAAGTGCTTTCAGAGAACTGAAGTCATGCAAGTCAACAAGGAGAGGGGCTCACTGCAACCAGCAGGGTTCTTCTGGGGCATGGTGTGGTGATGGCCTTCTTCCTTGGGATCAGGGGAGTGGGGATGAAGAGGGAGGGCTGTGTGAGGCTTCCTGGTAGGAGAAGTGCCTCAGGAGCAAAGAGCCATGTTCTGGAAAAGTGATCTCACCTGCAAAGGTAGAGGTTTGGGCACATTCTTTGAGATAAAGCCAATGACTTAGCACAGACAACTGATGGTTTCAGAGTGCCTACAGAGGACAGCACAGAATAATGTGGCTCGAGGGAGCTTAGGATAAATGATTTATGATTGTACTGAGTAAAGGGGGCCTGTGCACAAAGGAGGATCTTCCATGGAAAGAGGACAAGGAAGAGGGCAGGGTGGAGGCTGGGTTTGATGAAGTGAAGAGTCTGTGGAGAAGAGGAAGGAGAGAGTCCACATTGAAAACTCACTCTTTCTCTGTGGAGGCAGGTGCTTGAGAGGGACTAGGGTATATTTCTGTTTCAATATGGGAAAAGGACCAAGAGGCAACAGCATTGGCTGTGGGCCAAGGTAGATATAATAGGTGGGTATAGGTAGGGACATAAAAGAACAAACAGAAATAAAGGGCATCGTGGGGATAAATTGACCAATAAGAAGTAACAGAAAAGCAGGAGCTGTTAAAAAGGACAATAGAGGAATGAAATTTGAGGAACTAAACCTTTCAAGAGAAATATTGATTCAAATATCATGTGTATTAATACATAATCATTGCCTGATCATGTCTAAAAACCATTAGCTCTTTCAAAAATCCAGCCATTTTAGAATAAATGGAATCTGTGCACATGTGTGGCATTTGTGTTTCCTGCTTCAGACTCTGAAGAGAAAGAAAGGAGGCAGAAATTGCAGATGCAGTTAGGACTAGTGGGAGAGGCAATGGGGTTAAATTCTAATTCCACACAGTTGCCTTATGGACAATTTACCTTCAGATGCTTACGTATAAATGCTGCCAGAATGTGATGCAGGCATATGCAATCTACACCCCTGAGAAAGTTAGTTAAAGTCTCAAATACTGTAATCAGGAATCCACACTCCAGGTGTATTTAGTTAGCATTTGAAAGACTCTCCAGAGGTAGCCCAAACAACTTTAAATCTTACCCAGAAAGCTTCAATTAGCATGAAAAGTTAGAATTGGTTTTGCTTGATGGAGGAGTGCTGAAAGACTGTACCTATAAAAGTGTTTCTTTCCTTGCCCAAACAATATTAAGCATCCTGCAGACCCAACAATCTAATCCCTATTTAGTAGATATAGAAGTAAGTTGGTCCTCTATAACTATTTCTCTGTCTAGCTTGAATACACTAAGTTTCTAGCTGGACTTTCTAAGGAGATTCTGTAATTAAACCTGTTGACTTTATTGGGGACTCATACAACTCTCATCATGATCAACACATGCATAAATTGGATGCAGATGACATTTGCACACTTGTTGTCATCATCACTCTCAAAACATCTTCCCTCCACTTAGGATCCCACTACCAACTCCCCATATTTCCCCTTCTTCCCACACCCCATCCTCCATGAACACTTAATAATTTACAAATTGTTATTACTTTTTCATAGCATACACTGTCCAATGTGTTCCTTCACTCACTTCCCTCTTATCTGTACCCCAGAGAGGAGGTTATATGTATATCCTTGAAATTGGTTCCACCTTTCTGCTCCAATTTCATTCTTGCTAGTGTTTTAAATTCTATACCCTTGGCTAAATTAAAGTCACTATGATTTATGATATCTCTATCATAAAATGATAATTATGTCTCTAAAATGATCCAGAGACATGTATAAAACACAGAGATGTGAATGAATTTTAGGTTCACACTTAATCTTAGCCCCAATCTAAGGACAATTGGTTCTTATCACATGGCTCCACTCAATGCTTGTCCTCATGAAGCGTTAACTGAAGGTTTGCATGTTATTGCAAAGGGCGGTGAAGAACCAAATGGTGTCTGATATCAGAAAGAACACTATCTGATTCTTTCAAACAAATAGTCATCTAAATGAGGTGTCAATATATAACTCTGTCCATATGGAAGAAGCACACTAAGCCTGTGTGATTCAAGGACTGCAAATATTAAAATCTAAATCCAAAGGAGAAAATGAATTTAAAATTTACATTGTGAGCAACTAGTATGCCGAAGGGTATAGAAAGAAAACAGTGAAAACCCAAAATACATGTTCAGGTGCCCACATGGATATAGTTTCCAGTGAATGCTTTCTGACCAGAGGCAAGGGAGGTTAGGTGCCTTCAAGTCTACCTGTACCCATGGGGACCCTATGCACCACAGAAGGAAGCACTACCTGCTCCTGCATCATCTTCTCAGTTTCTCCCATTCTTAAGTCCAGGACTACAGCCACTCTGACAGTTCATCTCATTGAAAGCCTTCCTCTCTTGCCCCGTACCTCTACTTCAAGGTGCATGATGTATTTAGGTTAAAATTTAGCACCCTATCTTGTAGTATCCTATCATTTAATCTCCATTTTGACTTAAAGTTGTTTCAATTTTTAATATTTTCTTCTTTCCCTTTGATTGAGGTATTTCTATGTTTTGTCTAATCATTTTAAAAAAATAATGTTTTATATAACTGCGTAATTTTTTTGTTTTTTATGATTATCTGTAAATTACATTCAGGATAGGCATATCTATATCTATACATCTATAGAGACATAACTGAATAGGGGCATGGTATGGGAAGGTGGAGGGAAATGGGGTACTAGCAATGAGTATGAGAAGAAAATATTCTGAAACTTATTGTGGTGATGATTGCACAAATCTTCATAATATGATTAAATGATTAAATTTTATGATATGTGAAGTAATATGCCAATAAAACTACATATACTTTCTTTCATTTGGGGAATTTATTATATTAAAATTTTTCCTAAATGGATGATGTTTCTTACAAATATCAAGATTACTGAGCTAAATGTTGAGGAGAACCCTAAAAATAAGACTCTTTAGAAGACCCTTTGGGGGTTTGTAATCAGCCAGCATTCCCTCACTTATGTGGGTCTCACAGTGGCTGTAGTTTTCAAACTTGTGGATTCTAAAGACTTTCAGGTACATCCTGCATAGTAGATGCAGCCACCCTTCCAAATTTTGACTGCCTTTTCTGTTCAGATCTCTTTCCAGTGTTAGAATTCTGGAATCCCACCTTTCCCCTTTGTTTCCCATTTTCCAGTGTTATATCCATTTTATGCAGGATTATGTTTAGTTTATCACATTCATCAATCTCTATTCTTCCAATTCTCCACTCCTATTTAAATAGAACTCTCTAATAGATATTGTCTGTTTGATAAGCCTAGTTAAGTTTATCTTTATCAGAGTAGATTATATAAAATTTTTAAATATGAATAGAAGAGATCCCATCACAATCAATAAATTTGAAAAAGCTATGAAAGAACTTCTAGTAAATTTATGGGAGGTCTTTGAAGGGCTCAACATACAACTCTATATCTCTTAAAATATCTAGAAGGAAAGAAAAGAAGGAAAAGAGAAATAAAATATGACAAAAGGCTAGAAAAAGTAAAATAAATATATAAAATTTTAAGGTTTTCCAGTTAAATATTTAGGAAATCAACATTTTTTTGTGTGTGTGGGCATTGCTGCCCCTTGGTGGGAGTAGGATGTCCAGTCTTGCTGGGAGAGCTGCTGCTGGATTTGAACCACTAACCCTGTGGGCTGCAGTCCCACACACAACCACTGAACCACCAGGGCTCAGCCCAGAAATCAACATTCATAATGTATTTTTTTCCAAATAATTTTAGTTGAAAAAAAACACATTTTTGTCTCTAAAATTTTCATTTTCTTTATAATAAGCCTTTGAAATATAATCCATTTTGGATACTTCTGCATTTCAAGCAAAGGAGAATAAATGAGTTACAAAGATAGGGAAAACATAGGTATTTATAATTATATTACTTTTACCTTAAATAACCCATAATTGTATATTCAGAAATATTAACCTCTATATGATTTCAAATCAAATGCTAAAATGTCATGGTGATAGTTTTGAAAATTCTAAACTCTTAGCTGTAATTTCCACATTTGGTAAAATATTACCTGTAAAGTTTCCTGCTTCCAGTATTTTATCAATTTTTCTTTCATTTGCAGGGTTCATATCTAGTTCTTCTTCATCTTTATCCTCATATATTTGAACTCAATCTCTTGTGGACTTGAGTTTTTTGGTGTTTTATCTTTCATAGAATGGATTTAAAAGAGTTGATAATAATCTTTGACTATTTTTTTTCTTTTAAAAATCAAACACAAAGTAAATGATATCCAATGTATTCACCAGCATTTTCTAAACTCCTTCTTAAACTTTTCCAAGAGCTAGGATGAAAAATCCAGAAATAGACATAGTAAAGTCAGAGTCATCTGTCCTGAGCAAAAGGAGGAAGATTTCTAGACCCAAGAGTTGTTAGCAGAAAACTTATTTTCCTTCAAATGTTTTAAATGCCTCCTCAGACAGTTTTATCCCCCCCCCAACAATCTTAATTAATAATAAGAGCAGGCAATTGAGAAAATATGCCTTTCTAGGGGTTCACTATTTCCACATGGCTGACTAGGGCTAAAGCAACCTGTAAAAATATATGAAAGGAATGTGTTAGTTGAATACTTAACAAATGCTTAACAAGCTAGAACATTTAGTTTATTTAATTGTTTACTTCGTGCTAAATAGTGCAGGGCCCCTAATGCTTAACTAGCTCATGTGATTAATCATATGCTTAATTTAAAGACTTTATTCATTTAAATATATACCTATTTATACCCATTGTGAATATTGTTTTGTTTACAACATAGTGTTCCTGTTTAGGTTCAAAGGGAAATTTTGGAAATCTGTGCTACTCTACAACCCTAACCAGGATGGGTTTTTATCATGATGATGAAGGTGAAAGTCTCCAGAAGCAGATTTCCAAAATTTTCTCCCTGATTAATAAATTCTGCTGTCATTTAAGTGGTGGCAAAACAGTTCCTCTGCCAACCCCTTCCTTGAGGTGTGCCTTCTGACATGGGAGCCATCCAGATCCTGTAATCAAGAGGCAGAGTCCCGTTTCTAAATCTCTGATTCTGTTTTCACCAATATACTGTGGAGGTTGGGGGTGGAGTGCTTGTTCTGGTTCTAGGTGAGTCTTGATGATTTCCATGCTTCCATTTTCTATCTGTTGAATTTCTGCCTTGGCCAGGAGGATAGGCTTGGACTAGATTGTCATTGATATCACATACAAGTAAAACTCAGCTTAAGATCATTCAAATAAGGCTGCAGCAACACACTGTATGAGAAGTGCCAGACATGGAGGCTGGATTCAGAAGAAGCAGTAGAACATGAGATACCATTACTGACGTCAGATGCATCTTGATGCCAAGGAGAGAATACCAGAAAGATGTTTTCCTGGGTTTTATTGACTGTGCACAGGTATTTGACTGTTTGGAACACGATAAACTGTGGATAACCTTGATAAGAATGGGAAATCAGGACCACTTCATTGTATTCATTTAGGACTTGAATATGGATCAAGAAGCAGTTGTACAAACAGAACAGGGACTACTGCATGGCTTAAAATCAGGAAAGGTGGGCATCAGGGTTGTATCCTTTCACCGTACTTGTTCAATCTGTATGCTGAGCAAATCATCAGAGAAACTGCATTATATCTGTGGCATCAGGAATTGAAGAAGACTTATAATAACTTTTTGAATGCAGAAGACACAAGCTTGCTTGTGAGAAAGTGAGAAGGACTTGAAGCATTTGCTGATGAAAGTCAAGGATGGGAACTTTCAGTATGGATTATGAATTAACAAAATTCTCACAACCGGAACAATAGGTAGCATCAAGATAAATGGAGAAAAAGGTTGAAGTTGCCAAGTATCTGTCTTAGTTGGGTCCACAATCAATGCTCATGGAAGCTTAGTCGAGAGATTAAAAAGACAAATTATATTAGGTACGTGTGCTGCACAAGACTTGTTGAGAGTGCTGAATAGCAAAGAAATGACTTTGAAGGATAAGATGAACTTGAACTAAGCCATGATCTTCTCTATTGCATCATACGCTTTGAAAAGTTAGAAATTGAAAGCAGAAGACCATAGAAGAAGAGTTGCATTTTGAATGTGGTGATGGAGAAGAACATTGAAAGTATAGTGGACTAATAAAAGAACAAAAGCCATTGGGAAGCGTACCTCTTTTTTTAAATCTCCTCTTCTGTGTATAGCAGTCCAAGAGATTTCTGATTGTTGATCCTGCCACTCTGCCATACTCTTCTATTGCTGCCAGTATTCCTCTTATGGAGTTTTTGGGGTTTTCCATATATAAAATCATATCATCTACAAATAATTTCACCTCTTCCTTCTTTGCCTTATGCTGTTAGCTAAAACCTCCAGTATGATATTGAATAAGCTTGGGGACTAGGGACAACCTCTTCTGGTCCCCTTTTTCAGTTGGACTGTGTTCATCTTTTCTCCTCACATTGGCTATTGATTTTTCATATATAGCTTATATGGTGTTGAGAAATTTTCCTTCTATTCCTATCTTCTCAGGTCTCTTATACAGAAATCAGTGTTGGATGTTGTCAAATGCTTTTCTGCGTCTATTGATATTATCATGGATATCATGTGATTCTTATAGTTTTTCATGTCAATGTGGTGAATGATACTAAAGACATTGATGATGAACCACCCCTGCATCCTGGATATGAAACCCACCTGCGCATAGTGAATTATTTGTATTATATACATTTGTATTCTGTTGACCAGTATTTTATTAAGGCTTTTTGCATCAATGTCTCTTAAGGATCTTGGTCTGTAGTTCTTGATTCTTGTTGGATCCTTGCCCGGTATCAGTGTTATACTAGCTTCAGGAGTTTGCTTTGCAGGTCAGCACTGAAGCTGCAGCTTAGGGAGTGAGATATGTCTGACCAGAGCACATAAGAACAAATGAAGAGGGAGGAAGAGAGAATGGAGTGCATCTTGGTTCACTGGGTCTTCAGGACGATATTCCCACTCAGAACAGCCAATGCCCGGAGAGGATCATTTGGCCAGCCACACTCTGAAATATGGCTACCCTCACTGACACAAGGCCCTTCAGGGTCTACAATGGAGAAACCCTGTCTGACTCAACCACACCATGGCAAAACACTAATGGTGTGCAACACAGCATGGAGTTCCCACTGGAGTGACAAGGATAGACTTCAGGGCCAGGGTGTGGCACACCATCCAACTCAACCAGGGGACACTCCTGGAGGTCAATGAACAGACCTTGAAATATTTTCAGATTTTTGTATTATTTTTTTAATTTTTTGCATATATATACATATACTGAACATTGTTTTTTTTGCTGTTATCAGTTTTATTTTCTTGAGTTTCTTCATTTTAGGATGCCTTTTTTGTACACATTCTTATCTCTGCAGGTCTATCTTGATAAGATATGCTGGATGAAGAGTCTGGAGCTAAAAATGACGGGATTGGTGGTTCCGGGGGGGGCATAGGAGATAGGGAGGAGGAGGAAGAAAGGTGGTGTTGACTGGCCCAGGGATAAGGGAATAACAAGCGATTCAAAATCAGTGACAAGGTGGGTATAAGGAGTCTGATAGAGATACATCAAGAGTAATATAAAAGAGAGAAAATACTGAAACTCAAATGGAGGCAGAACATGATAGTGGGACAAGAGGAAAATAAAAGGAAATAGAGCAATGGACTGGAGGGTAAAGGGCATTTATAGAGGTCTAAATACAGGCATGTGCATAGGTGAATATATTTATATATGATGATGGGGAAATAGATCAATATGCATACTTATAGGGTTAGTATTAGGACAGCAGATGGACATTGGGTCTTGTGTTAGTCCAGGTAGACTAGAGGAACAAATTTAAAAGACACGCATATAGATATAAGGAAAGGGTTTACATACAAAAGAAATGTGACACTAAGAAGGCATCACAATCCAGTCCAGTGCAAAGTCATAAATCCGATATTAACCCATATGCTCGAAATTAGTCTACAAAGTCTCCTTCCGACTCACGAAGTCACAGGTCAGTGGGTGCAGAATTCTGGTGCTGGCAGGGGTCTCCCCATGGCTCCTCGCTTCCAGGGTCCATCAACAGCATGCCACTCTAGCTTCAGAGGTCTGACTCCATCAGGGCAAAGCCGTGTGGTCTATCCGCCGGCTCCTCCAGCTTCTCGTACGCTGCCATCTTGTCTTTTTTGTGACTCATCGCCTCTGAGACTCCCAACAACTGAGGAAGATAGCTTCTCATCTTCACGATGGAAATATCGTGAGATTTCCCAGAAGTCTTAGGAGAAAGCCATGCCCACATAGAGACCTCATTGGCTGCTCAATGGCTATCTCCAGATTAACAGGCTAGACTCCATCTCTACATTTCAATCATAAAATTAACATAAGCACATGACTGACACAGGCCTCCACTCAAGTACTTTCTCAGTGCAAGAACATTTTGTTCTATCAAATTGGCATTCCATGATGTTCTCCTTCCTGACATGATCACTGAAGACAAATATGTGCATAAGCAAAGGTGGTGAAGAAAGATGATAATGCCCGACTATCAAAAGATGCAGCCTCTGGAGTCTTAAAGTCTTGAAAGTGAACAAGCAGCCATCTAGCTCACAAGCAACAAAGTCCACATGTAAGAAGCACACAATCTTCTGGGACCGCAAAGTGTCAAAGGCATCAGCTATCAGATTTCAAGAACTAAAAATTATAATATTGCATGCTCACCTTGCTGATATGACTGCTGATGACAAATGTATGCATAAGCAAATGTGGTGAAGAACGCTGATGGGGCCTGGCTATAAAAAGATATAGCCTCTGGGGTCTGAAAGGCTTCCAAGTAAACAAGCAGCCATCCAGCTCAGAAACAACAAAGCCCACACGTGATCACGAGGTGTTGAAGGGATCTGATATCAAGCATCAAAGAACTAAAAATGATGCCATTATAAATGAGGGGGAGTACAGATTGGGGACCCAAAGCCCATCAATAGGTGAAGCAATATCCCCTTACAGGGGGGTTTCAGGGAGGAGATGAGCCAGTCAAGGTACATTGTAGTAGCAATGAAAAATGCAAGTTTCCTCTAGTTCTCAAATGCTTCCTCCCACCCACTATCAAGATCCCAATTCTCCCTGACAAATCCAGCTAGACCAGGGGATGTACACTGGAATTAGAAACAAGGGAAATTTAGGATAGATGATCCTTTTAAGACCAATGGTGGGAATGGTGATACCGGGAGGGTGGAGGGAAGGTGGAAAAGAAAGGGGAAACCAATTTCAGGGATCTATATATAACCTCCTCTCTGGGATATAGACAACAGGGAAGTGAGTGAAGGGTCACATTGGGCAGTGTACAATATGAAAAAGTAATAACAATTTGTAAATTATAAAGGGTTTATGGAGGAAGGGGGTGTGGCGAGAGAGGGAAAGTATGGGGAGCTGGTACTGGGGGCCTAAGTAAAGGGAAGATGTTTTAAGAATGATGATGACTAGTGTGCAAATGTGGTCTGCATCCAATCGATGTATATATTGATCATGAAAGGAGTTGTATGAGCCCCCAATAAAATGATTCATTAAAAATAAGTAAGGGGGAAGGGCAGCTCATACCAAGGTCTCAAGTTGAAAATATTTGGAAATGAAGATGGCAACATGCGTACAAATATGCTGGATACAAATGATATATTGAATGTTATAGGAACTGTAAGAGTCCCCAATAAAATTGTTGTGGAAAAAAAGGGACAAAAGCAAATCTGTGTTGGAACTCCTTAGAGACAGAAAACTCCTTAGAGAAGGATGGCAAGTCTTACATACTGGGCACATATTGTCAGTAAAGACTGATTTCTTTGGGTGAAATGAAGGGATGATGATAAATAAAAGACTCAGTGAGATGAATGTACACAGCAGCTGCAACAATGGGCTCAGGGATAGGAACGACAGTGAGGAGGGCACAGGACTGTGCAGTGTCTCATTCTGTAGTGTGTAAGTCCGTGATGGGTTGAAGCTGACTTGGTGAAACAGCCCACTAGAGGATGAGCCACCAAGTGCATCAGAGAAGTTCACCCCCTCCCCAATCCACAGCCAACTTAGAGATGTATGAGCAACAGAAACATGATTGTTGTAAAATAGTTGATATTTCCAATCTACGTATGCTTTCTAGTGTTTAATCATGCAGGAAATTTCAAGAAGAATGCTCATTGGAGCAAGACAAAGTCACAGAAGATGGGAGTTTTGAGGGTAATTAATATTGGATTTTAAAAAATGTAAATCAGTTCTTATACAATTTTTTTTACTTGCCATCTAACGAAGGAACACCATCTTGTGACCTCCAGCTTTTGGTTTGCTATTCTTTTTATTTCTTCTCACCTTTGTATACTTAAACTCATATTTAGAAGATGCATTTTGGGGGAAATAGTAGCCAAGGAATTTAAATATATCATCTAACAAATAATTTTTTAAGTTGAGAGTGTGATAATAAACACATGAACCATACATAATGTAATATTTATTTTATTAAAGTATGCTTTTTGTATTTTTAAATCCAGGGATGAAATAACATTGGATATGCATGTTACTTGTCAAACCTCCCACTTCTCTTTTATTTTAGTCAACAGAAAAAGTAAAATATTAAGATATCAGTGATCTAAATAACTTTAGTTCTATATTTTTTCTGTGACTAAATTTAGTGTATAAATAATGAAGTTATTGTTTGAACAGAAAGCTGGAAAGGACATGTACTTTCTATTTTCAGAACAATTATTATAGGAATATGTCCTATTTTATAGGTATTGGGGGTGAAAGATGAGATATGTAATGCTATAATATCTATTCCTCAAGAAAATGTAATAGCTAATTTTTAAGATTCACTTGACAATTAGAAGAAATGCCTGGCTTAGGGTCAATTCTATTCCCGCATATGTATGACCTTGGGCAGCATCCACTTGCCAGATCACCTCCTAAATCACGTTTAATTGCTAATGTTATTATTCTCCAGGGCCTCAGTATAGCATTTTAACAATTCTATAACCTTACTTATTCATTCTGACTGGCTTATTCACCATTACCGAACCATGTAATTGACTTTCATATGCTATTGAATAGATATGAAATAATGGTTTACTAAAACAATTGGTCACATGCATTTGTCTCTGTAAGCTGAACCTCCTGGAATGATTCTTTCTTTTTCACTACTTACAGAAGTAGTGGCTTGCCTTCAAGTGTGAAGAAACAGGTAAACATAGAACCCATTTGAAACAATGAAAACATGAAGTCAAAAATATGAATCTCTTCTTAAGCATTAAATTAATTTTAGATAAAGGAACATGAGCATAGATCACTTGAACTTAAAAGTATTGATTGTTCAGGTATTTATTAAGCCAAGTAAATTGTCTTCTGTTGATTGACAAGACACCCTTGGTGTTTTGATCTGAGTTCTCAAGAGGAGGAAAACCATGCAAGGAGATTATATATATATAATTGAATATTATATATATATATATATATATAGAGAGAGAGAGAGAGAGAGAGAGAGAATAAATCACTTTGAGGAAATGGCTCAAGGGTTTGTGGGGAATGATGTGTTCTAAATCCATGAGTCAAATGGTCTAGAGACCTCTACTGGCTCATATTAGTGTAGGAACTGTGGAATCCAAAATCTATAGGTGAGGCAGCAGATTGAAGACTCCTGCAAGCTCTCTCTCTCTTTCTCTCTCTCTCTCTCTCTCTCTCTCTCCCCACCCAGTCATCCTCTCTCTCCTTTTCCCTCCCTCAATGTAACCAGCTTTTGTAGCACAGGTATCCAGGAACCATTAAGGGCTCAGAACTTAAGGAATACGTGCTTATTTCTAATTCTCCGTGACTGACCTGAACATAATAACCTGTTCTTTCTCCCTGCAAATGCAGGAATTCAATAACAAAAAATTCAATATTTGTTTTGATTTGTAAATAGATAGAACTATAGGACTTATTTCCATTCTCAGGATCCTGAACTTTTTTCATCAGTGGTGGTTCTGGATATGAGGTGGGGATGAACTCAGCATGACATGATATAAAATCTTAGTACTTATATTTATTATATAATAGAATACTAAAGTTCATTAGTCTACTAGTCAGATGTATTAAATCATAGCATTTTAATTGAAAAAAATCCTATGATCTATGTTTGATGATAGATATCCAATCTACCAAACCTTTAGTGGTCTTCATGTTGCAAAGTGAAATGTATTAGCCAACTTAAGTAACTTGCTTATCTCTCTACAGAATGTCAAAGCAGGGTAATTAATGAAGCAGGATTGGATAAGTGATGATATTAATGTAAAAGCAACAGGTATTGATCTCTTCAACTTTCTTCAAATGGAAAATCACAAAATGGGGGCTCTTTCATTACTCTGGTATCAGTTCCCTTTTTATGAGATTTATCATGAAGTTTCTGTTATGGAAAATATATAGTTCATCTCACTCCTCCTCCAACTCCTCATCTCACTGAGGGTGCAGGATATGCCTTTCCCTTCTGACTCTGAAGGCTACCAGACTCTGTCTCTGTTCAGAGCTGTAGTTTTTCTATCCTTATCATCTCTGCATTAAGATACATTTTTATAGACTGATATGATGAGCAGAATCTTTATGATTTGGTGTGGGTAACTTGAAAAGTCCTGAAGATGCCAGAGCTTCTAAATATGTCTATTGATTACGTGGTAAAACTTTGAAGACTTGTACAATTTCTGACTGCTCAATACACTTTGCCCCAGAGAGCCTACTCCTAGGAAGTATTTATGACCAAAAATGTGTACCAAATTGGCTGAGCCCCGGTGGCGTAGTCGTTGTGCGCGTGACTGCGGCCCACTGGGATGGAGACTCAATTCCAGCAGTGGTTCCACAGGAGCAAATGCTGGGCCTCCTACTCCCACCACCAGAGGGCAGTGATGCCCCTCCCAAATGTGTACCAAATTAGCCTCATACATTGTTGAAATTATCCTCAAAGTCAGAGTTTGCTGATCAGAATTTAAGGTTTAATAAGAGAGATGAAAAACACTTTTAGGTAATATTTACAGAAGTAAATATTTATTAAGCTAACATAATTTTTGCAGAGAGAAGGAAATGTACGTACTTTTTAATTATGAAAGGCTATATAGGCATATCATTACCTTGCACTAAATAAATGGCTCGCTGGGTGTCTTAGCGGATCACTCATTAGATCATTAACTATACTGCTAGCAGTTTGAACTCACTAAGTGCTCCAGAGCAGAAAGATGAGCGTTTTGTAAACAATTGGAGACTCAGAAAAGTTAGCGAGCAGTTCCCCTCTGCCCTATAGGGTAGTTATGAGTTTGAATCAACTTTATGACATGAGGTTTGGTTTGGTTTAATATTAACATAAAAGGGAGCTTTTTATTCTTCCTCCATGAAACATCTCTAATAATACCAAAGAGAAATTTGCCTGCTTTACGATATTGAAAAAAGTGAATTTAAAAGTCACAAATATTGGTAGAGATGCATTTTAAGGCCAAATATTTAAAATAGAATAATCACACAAAGCAACATTTTTAAGAAAATACTCCCTAGTAATGTATAACTATCAATCCTTAAAATTGTGATGGTTTTCTTTATTCTTATTCATATTTTATGATTACAAAAATGCATGTTCAGATATTTCCATGTAAAAAAATAAAGACTCTGAAAAGACATGTAATTTCTTTATAATTTCTAATATAATTCTGTCTCTCAGATAAAATTGTCATTGAGATTTTGGGTTCTCGTTTTCTAATTGTGTGACTAATTTGTGCATCTTTTAAAAACTGGGTATTGGGTTGAGCCCCGGTGGCGTAGTGGTTGTGCGCGGAACTGTGGCTCACTGGGATGGAGGTTCAATTCCCGCTCACAGGAGCAAAGGCTGGGCCTCCTACTCCCAACACCAGGGCAGTGAGGCCTAAAAAAAAAAAAAAATGGGTATTTATATATAACTGGGTATATTCCTTGTTCAGTTAATAACATATTCATAACACTTTTTGCATTGTCATATATTCAAATACCATATGTATGCAATTTTTATTGGCTGTGATTTTTGCTTACTTGGATGATGAAAATTCATTTAAACAATATTAAATTAATATACACCTTCATTGCTCTGATATTTTGCTTTTACAAGTAATAGTGTAGATATCTTCATGTCTAGCTCACTTAATAGACCACGGCTGTGGTACATTTTTTTTTAAAATTTCCATCCAATTTGCCTTCCAGATAGCTTATCCTAATATATTCTCATTGGCCTTTTATCAAAGTATCTATTTTTCCCCAGATGTTTGCCAATGTTGGGTATTGAGGCTTGTTTGCATTCATGAATTATAATATAAGACATTTTAAAGAATATATAAATAAATTTGAAACATTTTTATTTCCCACGCTTCAGATCACATGCAAAAGTGTAGGGAGTATCTCTTTCTTTAATATTAGAGATCATTCTATCATTGAATTATAAGAACTGAACAGATAAAATATAAAGATATTATGTGTAAGAATATTATTATATACTGATTATCTTTGTCAGGTAAACTTTATTCAGCTATTCATTTCCAGAAATGTGTCCTTTTTTATATATGTTTGAAATGCATGTCAACAATTAGGAATCATTCATAATTCACTTACTCTTTCAATATGTGACACTTTTTTTCAAGGTGTCATTGAGTCCTTAACAATTCTGTGTACAACAGAACGAAACACTACCAGGTTCAGCCCCACACTCACAACCTCTCCTAGGTTTGAACCTTCTGTTGGCACTACAGTGTCAATGCATATTCTGGAAGGGAGTCCTCTTTTTCATGGGACCCTACTATAGTCAGTCTGATATCCTTTTGAAGGAACTAGATGATCTTGATAACATGCCCAAGGGTCACGGTCCTGGATTCTAAGGAGTATTCTGGCATTATACTTCATTGCACGTGAGGTGACTAAAAATACCACACATACCAGGTGACTGAAAACCCCAAACTTGAGTCAAATGTGCCTTAGTTTTCAAGATGACATCTTTATGGTTTAAGATTTTAAGTCATAGGTTTGCAAACTTAGTTGGTCAACTGCCCCTTTCTCAGAAAAAGAGACTACTCAGAACACCCTGGTAATGAACAACTTTTATTTCACACACACACATATAATTCAGGATAAAGTGTCCCATCCCCATTGGGAGTGGCATCATACCCATTGATAAATATTTCTCTATACAGCTTGCTTGCATCACAGTTGCCTAATGCTATATAATATTTGATTTCTTGACTACTGCTTCCATGGGCCTTGACTGAGGATCCAAGTTAATAAAAATGTTCATGTTCTCTTCATTGATTATGAGATTCCTTATTGGTCCAGTTGTGCATATTTTTGTTTTATGTTAATATATAGTCCCTACTGAGGGTTGTATGATTGTTGATATCAGCCTCAGATCCCTATAATGAATATTATTGATTCAATATTTCTTTTAAATATGCCACTCTTTAAAAAATACACAGTGCTTCGATGTATCTATCAGTTCCTCCAGACTGGCATTATTGTAGACACCATGTCATTCCAATTCCTTGAGGTTCTTCCTCTTCTTAACTGTTCCCTATTTTACCAAGATTGTCCTTCCTCAGGAACAAGGCTCTCCTGACATGTCAAAAATAAATAAGATGAAGTCTTGCCACTTCTTCTAAGAAACGTTCTGACTGTACTTCATCCAAGACAGATTTGTTGTTTTGTCAGCTGAAGATAATTTCAGTATTCTTCACCATCATTATAATTCAGTGCATTGATTCTTCTTCAGTACTCCTTATTCAATGCACAATCTTCATATGCCTATGAGACGATTGAAATTAAGTTACTTTAGGTCATATACACCTTAGTCCCTAAACTAATATCCTTGTTTTCAATATCTAAAAGAAGTCTTGTGCAACAGAGTTGCAACATTCTAAAGCATAAATCAACAATGTCCCACCAATAACCTGGATGAATCATCCGATCAAGGTTATTCAATAAGAGACAAATGTTGTATTTCACTCATCCTTGTTTTGATTATAGGCGGCTTAACTGGTTGGCAGCTCATCTATTTTAGATAAACTTGTTTTCAGGAAATGGATTCAGCCACTGTATCAAGTTAAGCCCATATAGATTGCCTTCAATCTAAGAACATATATTTTAAAAAATTGTCAGTGATTATTGTTATCAGGGGCTAGTTTGGATTAATCATTACTTTGAATTTCTGGGAAAGTATATTACCTTTTTTGTTAACCTCTTCGTGTATATTTTAAGTTATTTGCATATATAAGATATTTGCAATTATTTAAAATAATTACACCCAATATTCCTTTCATTTTAACCATTAATTCATGTCATTTCCAACAGTGTAAGGTTTTACTAGTTGAGCTATCTGGTTATTTTTGCTCATTAATTAGGTTGACAATTAACAAGAAACTAGTATTACCAAGCTGTCGATACCATCAGATGTGTATGCTTGCTGATGATCTGTAAAAATTATCTAGAAGGCGGATGTTGACCTCTCCAACTTTTCCTGACATCTTTCTTTAAGCAATTATTTTCCATCTTATGACTGAATTTTTTTTCCCTCTCCATCATGTTTCATTCCACATGATCCTGACCATTTGTTCTGTAAGAATCTGCATTCAGTCCACATGTAGACATCTTGAGGACAATAATCTTATATTCTGATGCCAAGATCTGACTTTTGATTGAAGGTCCAAATCATAACAAGTCAGAGAACACTGTGTCCTATAATTTTCTTGGCCCAGAATAAAGTTTGTTTTTCTTGACAACTCTATTCTTGCTACAAATGTGTTAAAAACAATTTCTATTTAATGTTTGCTTATTTAGTCCAATCATTCTGGTGTTTTAGTATCCGCTGTACACCCAAATGACAGGATGTCACAATGCATGTGAAGGTTAATTCAACTGCTCTGGAGCAACACAGGTCTCTTTCCGACTGAGCTCCATCTTTCCAAAACCCCTTCACTAGACCTACCTGATTCCCAAAAGTGAGAGTTTCTCAAACAGAAGCCATTGCAAACCATTTCACTCAGCGGATGGGACAATTGTCACATGACCTTATTCTGATCTATAAGACTGATTGGAAAATGCAGGTTTAACGTTGCTTCATGTTTAAATGTTGCTTACTGTTCAATTGTTATACAAGACCTCAAAGGCTGCAAGGTAATTCACTTGATGAAATAGTCCATCTATCTGTTAGTTATATATTATCATTTTTTGTGAAGTCTTTCAATCAAAAAAGGATTTGTCCACTCAGCAATGTTTGTGTCTCCATGGACAATGCTTGTTTCCAAGGTAATCCCAGGGTGATGGCAGATTGTATAATGTAAAGTTTATTTGCTCTGCAGTTGAGTCACTGTTGGTTGATTCCACATTCAATCATGTATAATAAGTTCCACACGAACCTTAAAAGTTGACATAACATCGCCAAATTGGAACAAAATGTAAAAGTAGGTTTCTAGGAGCTATTACAAAGGAAGTAGACTGACTTTGACACTGAAAAAAATTTAGTCCTGCAATTCGAATGAGTAAATAAATTATGACTCTCAAGAGTTTGGATTTGAAGTTACAATTCAGTAAGGGAATCAAGATAAATAGGCAAGACCTCTAGAGTAGAGGAAACAGCAGAGATCCAGAGGCCACAGTAACCATAGAGATGACAAGAAACCTGGTGCACAAAGTATCACCTAGACAGTTGGAGAAGAACAGGGCATGGGCAGGGCTCTCTTATCACAAGCAGTGACATTTGCACTGTAACAAATTCTTTCAAACTTGATAGTATGAAACAATCCAAATTTATCATTTAACACTAAGAGGTCCTACCAAAGCCTACACACACACACACACACACACATATATATATATATATATATACACATACATACATACTTGCATACCTGTATACATACATAAAATAAACACACACACAAGTCCATTTCAGGGCAGTATTCCGTCTGGAAAAGTAGAGGTAAATTTCCTAAAATATACTGTCTTCCTGAGGCCATCTGCATCCGCTGACTTTCATGAGTCTTCCTCCATCTTTAAAATCAGCAAAGCCAGTCTGAGCCTTCTCATCTGACCATTCCTCTGCTCACACAATATGTGGTTAGAGAAGAAAATGGCATTTGACATGTGGGAAAAAGTACAATGTGAGCATCACTTTCTTTATTTAATCTTTCACTCATTCACTCATTGATTGATTTCTTTGGGGTAGACTTTATGCCAGACATTCTTCAAAATGACTTGATCATTACCATTTGGGGCATTTGGAAAGTAGTTGGGTACAAAAGTGGTGATCTCATCTGTAAACTTTCACCTAATTTACAATAACAATTTTCAATGCTTTGATTTTTAATGATAAATAAGTAGATGACACAAAAATCATAGAAACTTCCACTAAGCAGAAATATTGATATGTGGATCTGCTATTTCTCAGTAGATCCTCCATCTAAGTTGGTATAATTCTGCTTATGGTATTTCCCTCTCTCCAAAGCTCCTCTGAATATTTCTGCATTCTTAGGTTTGCATCACATCAAAATAGCAGTGTGGACATCCAGGGCTGGCCCAACCTGTGTTTCTTTTTGGGTGTTTTTCTTTTAAATTGAGATAGAAATAAGCCTAAAAGAGGGTTCCCAGGGTGGAGAGTGTAAGGACAATCCTCACTACTCTTATAGAATGGTCAGGTGCATTGTCAGGATGGTAAGTAATCCCTCAGGACAATTTTCCTCATCTTTTTCTTAGCAATGCAGTTCTCCATTTTCTCATGACTTTTCCCTAGTGAGTTCCTGTCATTGTTCTATGCCATGCAAGAATACATATGAAGATCACTCTTTGGCAATTCTAAAACACAGTTTTCATATTCCTTAGCTGAATTCTCTACCTTGAATTGAAATGGTCCTGTAAATTCTGTAGTAAATCACTGTTTAGAAAGGACCTTTTCCTTTGAAGGTACCCCAGCAATACTAAGACAAAGGTATAACTAAAAGGTCATGTCTGCAACTACCTCTTGGTCACAGGGGCATATTCCCACATGGTAACACTCCATGCAGGCATGGAGTGGAAATCGAGCAGCAATATTTTGTTTTACATATCCTTGTAGTAACCATACCAACATATGGACCATCATATAAATCCCACCATGTCTCCCCAATGTCAGTGCACAGCGTTCATGGCATGAGAATCCAATGTCTCATCATTATGGTAGACATTTGAAAACATAATATTGAAGAAACCCTTGTTCAGCTTGATGGTATTTTTTTTTCCATCAATACCATCAAAATAATTTTGAGATTAAATGTTTAAATAAGAAGATATTTATGGCTGCTGTCAAAATCCTACAAGGGACAATGCAGTTGCAACAAAACACACACACACACACACACACACACACACACAAACCACTGCCCACTACCAAAACGCTAGAATCACTGTGAATTCCTTGTTTTGTTTCCTTTCCTTCAACTCAATTAACTGTTAATTTGTGGGTGGTATTTTTCTGGTTTTAATATTTTTATTCTTATTTCAAGTGCTATTTAAATGAATATATTTCAAAGCACTTCTACCATTTCTAACAGGATAGGTTGAAGAAAAATAGGACACTCAAGTGCCCCATAAGACCTTCTTAGGCAACCTCTGACCACATACTGCCTCTTGCCGCATCTGCCATCTTGGTCTGCACACTTTCGAAGCCAGTGGTAATATCTCTCTAAATTTCCCCTGAATAGTTCTATACTCTAAGGTTTACACCATGGCAAAACCACATATTACGCATCCTCAAAGGACTCAGACGATGTTCCTCTTAAATTTTCTGCTTTGAGGGAACAAAATGAAGTCTAAATGGGAGAGGTCAGACTGTATGATGGATGAGATGGAGTTTCCCAATAGAATCCACATAGGTAGCCTTCTGTGCCCTTAAAGAATAAGCACTCGAATTGTCACAATGGAAAAGTGTTTCTCAGTGTAACTCTCCTGGTCTTTCTCCCCTCACCAATGCAGTTTTAAAATTTCTCATAACTTTCTCTTAATAAATCCCATGATCATTATGTGTCCTTTTGTGTTAGTCTGAGTAGTCTAGAGAAAGAAATTTATAGAGATTCATATAAGAATAAGAAAGAGCTTTATATACAAGAGCCACTGTACATTAAAGCCCTGTCCAGATCAAGTCCATAAGTCTGATACTAGTCCACATGTCTGATACCAATGAATAAAGTCCTCTTCAGACTCATGAAACACATACAATGATAAGGAAAGCATGATGACCACAGACCAGTGGGTAGAAAGTCTTTGAATCCAGTGATATTGTAAGCATCTCAGCACTGGCAGGGGTCTCCATGTGACTTCTCCAGTTCCCAGGGCATGGGGTCTATCTGTGTAGTGGCATGTGTCTTCTCAGTTGAGCTTCTCTCAGAGAGGGAGTGTTGTCAGTAAAGCATTGTGCCCAAGGGAGTGAGAAGAGAGAGAAAGAAAGAAAGAGACTTGGAATCTCCTCACTCCAAGGAGAATTTTTAAGTAGTTCCCAGAATTCTCAGGAGAATGTTATGCCCACACAGAAGCCTCATTGGCTGTGAGCCGATTGACAAACTAAGCTCCACATCTTTCTTCTTAATCCTCTCAAGTCCCAAACTGACTCCAAATTATCTAACTACTATACCTTTGAAATATATCTATTGAGCTTATGCATTTGACCTCTTCTCCAAATCCTGACACAACATTTCAAGCTGAACATCCCACCTTGAACTTAGCTGTTCCAGGAACTGTTACCTGAAATCCTTGGTTTGACTGGATCTTCTTTGAAGGCACCTTAAGAAAACTAAGATAAGTATGTCACTGAGAGAAGATGTCTGTTGTTATCCATCGATTACAGGGACATGTTTGAACAAATTTTGTTTGGAATAAGTCTGAGTGTGTATGAACTGAAATGCTAGTAGCAATACTTTTTGACTCATCATTGTATTTTAAAGGTCATTTCACTCAAGATGTATTCCTGTTGACTTTTTTCTCTAACTGCACAGGAAGAAAACTTAGATTTCATAGTACAAACATCATTATGCTAAAACATTATATCATTTTCACCATGGTTGTAAATGCAAAATGTCTGATAATGAGGTAGTTTATAATCATAATATGCTACTTAGCAGCATATGTACTGTGCATTGAAATATTCTAATTTTTAGGAGGGTCACATACTAACATTCACATGGACTAAAAATAAAGCTGCTGAAGTTAAGTAGCACAGGAAAGAAAATGCCAATGTCTCTTTGATCTTTTAGTCTCATACATTGCATATAAATATAGAGGAATAAATTAAGTCTCCATTATCCAATGTGGTTATTGATCTCAGATAAGGCAAATGCATATAGTAATTAAAATGTCCATCTACACCATTTCAACACTAGCCAAGTTCCACAAATTATTTGTAAGCCATCAAACTGAAATTTCTAGATTAGTTACCAAAAAGAGTGAAGCAAATGTAAATAAGATTTGCTAATGACTGCGAGTTCACTTTCCTCTTCTGAAATATGATTCAAGAGAAAAATAGAACATTACACATACTGAAGAAATAGTATATAATACCAGTTGTTTAGGCAGTTGAAGTCAAGGTAGTTGTTTAGATGTCTGGCTTAGGCTGGACACTCTAGGGAAGAAAACCAGGGGTCTACATGAGTAAATAGATAGCTCGCTCCCATGAAGTCAAGGTCAACACAAAGATTTCCTCTGGGACAAGGTAGAATTGGACCAGAGGGTTTACCAGACTCTTGCCACTTATAGAGTGGAAAGCCCAGTTTTCCTCTGCGGAGCCACTGTTGATTTTAAGCTGCTTACCTTACAGTTAGTAGCCCAACTTGCAACCCATGGTGCCACCAGGTCTCCTAAGAGGCTTATTTCCTTAAACTCTAACCTCTGTAAATTCACACAATCATTGCAGTATCAAAGTCTGGCTTGGGAGATAAAATCTGCTTTCTGTTTTGTCTGTTTTCTGAAATCCGTGGGGACATTTTGGTTGTTTCTTAACACTAGGGCTCAGTTCTTCCTTGATGAACAGAAATTGGGACAGGCCATTGTTATTCTTCTGTGATCTCTGTGAACCCTCAGTGGTCTCATAAATATTTGTGCACATGAAAATACGGTACATCTTATCTCGCTTCAGGACCCAAATGCCATCCAGATGGCTTCGATTCATACAGATCCTATGGGACAGTTTTAATCTGCTCCTGTAGGTTTCTAAGGGCCTAACCAGACAGCATCATCTTTCTCCCAAGGAGGGTCTGCTAGTTTTGAACTGTTGAGTTAGCCGTCCAACCCATAACCGCTACTCTACCAGCGCATCTCTAAAATAGAAATTGGGTTGTTGTTTATTTTCCCCTCACTGTGAGGGGAATGATATGATCACTGGCGATCTGCTATGTGCATTTAGGTCACTGTTGCAGTGCACTGACTCCCAGCCAGTTCATTGAGATGACACCGCACTTGGAGCAATCACTGAACATTCTTGGCTTTCTGTGCTAGGCACTTGTGGCATTCTGCATGGTGGGAGAAAGTATTTCACAATGATTTTGCCCACCCCACTCTCAACTTTATAGCTAAATCAAGGTGGGATTTCTGTTATTAGATCCATCGAGCAGATTCCTACTTGTAAAGGTGCCTTGGGGCAGTAGAACAACCTCAGAGTGTATCTAATCCATAGTCTTACAGGAGCAGAGGGTCACATTCTCCTCCCATGGAACCTCGAAGTGGGTCTCTAGTGACATTCTATCAATGAATAATCAAGGATGTAACTATATTAACTTTCTAAATCCTTTATGGGTGTGATAAGACATTCTTTTAATATAATGAGTGAAAGTATATTTTGGTTTTTGTTTCAGAAAATAACTTTTTGTTACAAAAAGATATACTCTGTTCCTAAGGTTGAAAAATCATAGCCATAATTATATAAACATTTTAAAAGTTTATCTCCAAATGCAATGCTTTCTTAAATATTAACATTTCAACAGAAAAACTGTTCCATGGCCTTAAATCGTTTCTGACATTTTCTTGAATACATATCCTGCAATATGACACTTTAATGACTTTGTGTAAATAGCTAGTGCTTTGCTATTAGACTCAATCTCATCCTTTAATCTTTCTCTTTAAAGAATAACTTAGAATATCTTCTTGAAACAGCACATAAAGGGAAAAAACTTTGCCTTCTGTGTTTCAGATTATTTTTCCTCTCTACAAACAATAGGAAATAAAAGGTTTCATAATTTCTGTATGCTTTTTAGAAATGTTTATTGAGATTTATACTTAGATGATAAAGTTGCAGAAGATAAAGTACAGAGGAAAGATTTTAAAGAATTATTATGACAATATTGGCTAACCCCAGATATTACTTTAATAACCAATTCAAGAGAAAAAGTTTATTCTGGATAAATCAGCTATGTGATTCAAAATAGAACATTATATATTACTATATTACTAAAATATATTCTTAAGTTCAAGCAACAGAGTTCAATAAAATCAGGCCTCAAAAAGATCTGTACTTTTCTTACAAACAAAGATTTCTTCAGTTTAAAATTCTACAACAAAATCTGAAAGTTGATTGTTCAACAAACCTTTGCTTCCTGTGTGGGGAGGTATGAGAAAACAGGGATTTAGAAAATCAATTAGTTTATTTTCCAAATATTACTTATCAGGTACAGTGAGGAACAAAAACCCGTGGTGGCCCAGAGGACTAAGCATAGGGCTCTTAACTTCAAAGTCCAGGTTTCCAATCCAGCAGGAGAAAGGCAAGTCTGTCTACTCTCATAAAGATTTAGTCTCAGAAGCTCCCTGAGCACCACTATTCATCAGAATTGACTCGATGGCAGTATGTTTGGTTTTATATTGGGAAAATCTACAAAAAGGTGTCCATTGTACCTATAAAGTTTAAAGTGTTGTTTAGTAAGATATTATCATTATTATTAACTTTAGAATGAAAATGTATATCATAAAAATACAAAGGCAAAAGAATGACTCAAAGTTTGTGTGCACATTTTCTGCAGACAGAAAAAATAGTTTTCCTTTTGTTTCTATGATTGAATCACATCTGGTTTTGCATATACTGTCAATTATTTAACATTATAAATTACATGACATGAGAGGGAAAAACATTTCATCAAAAGGATTTTATCATTTATGTTGCATTTATAAAGAAAATATACCATTTAAACTGATTTTTAATTAATTGTATGGTTTTTAAAATTTTAATTATATGTTACTTAAAAATTCTCTTGGGGGGGCAAAAAAGAAAAAAAACATCTTGGGGGATTAGCATAGGGCACATTGAAATTAGTTAAATTGTGTTAGTTTCAGTAGAGCAGAGGAACAAATTCATAGACAAACATATGGATATAAGGGTAAGGTTTATATGCAAGAGAAATGGGACATTGAGAAAGCATCTAAGTCCAGTCCAGTTCAAAGTCATAAGTCTGATATTCACCTATATGCCTGATATTGGTCTATAAAGTCTCCTTCCAACTCACAAAGTCACAGGCCAATGGATGCAGAGTTCCAGCACTGGCAGGGGTCTCCCCAGGGCTCCTTGCTTCCAGGATTCAGGGTCAGTCAACAACATCCAGTGGTGATAGAAGCAATTCAGCACTGACAGGGGCCTCCATGTGGCTTCTACAGCTTCAGAGGTCTGGTCCCATCAGCGTAAGGCTGTGTGGCTTCTCCTCCTTCTTCTCCAGCTTCTCAGACACTGCCATCTTGCCTTTTCCATAGTTCGTTGTCTCTGAGACTAACTTTCAACAAGAGATAGCTTGGGGAGATAGCTTCTCATCTTAACGAGGGAAATATCGCGAAATTTCCCAGAACTCTCAGGAGGAAGTCATGTCCACACCGAAGCTTCATTGGTTACTCAATGACTATCTCCACATTAACAGGCTAGACTCCACCCCTACATCTCAATCATGAAATTAACATAAGCATATGATCGCCACAGTCATCAAGAGAAAAATTGCTGGTAAATAAAATTCAAAATATTTTCAATGTCTTTAAATTATGTTTACTATCTTTTTTTAAAGCTGAAGGGGAAATTTCAAGAAATGAATGTTTAAAGTCATTTATGTCTCCTGGCCCTAATCCTTAGTCTAAAAAATAAAGCTAAAATTAACTCACTGCCATCAGGTCAGCCAATTGATAGACATCCACTAAGAAAGGATAGAATTGTCCTTGTGAGCTTCCAAGACTGTAAATCTTTACAAGAGTAGGAAGTCCAGTGAAACAGCTAAGGAATTCCAATTGTTCACAAAAGTAGTGAAGAAATTAACAGCTATTTTTTTTATAAATGCATTGATGTTTCCTGGATGAAAATTTGAGATAAGACACTGAAATATATTGCTTTTGTTTCCTATCTTTTATTCAACGTGAAATATTGAACACTAGGAATTTCTGGCATTATAAATGTGGCATGGTCATTGTCACCATGCTTGTTTCTGAGTGAAGCATCCCAAGATTTAACTCAGGTTTATAATTAAGAAATTTATTTTGGAGGCTTATGGATTTGTTTGTTTTCATCAGCTTGTTCAACTAACTTTAACTTCCAAGGCATTATAATACAGAATGCCCATTTTTCTTATTATAGCACAAATATAATTCTAGTCCTGGAGTATTAACACAGGATTGCAAATTTTGAACCTTAGATCTCACTCTGTATAACTTTCCACTTTTCAATATGTGGATAAAATAAGAATGGAACATAAGAATAACTTCACTGAGAGGGAGATTTAAAAGTTGACCAGTGGGATTTGAATTCCTTCCTCTAAAACTGAAATGCAAATTCTCATCTACTTTTGCACACACCCTTTTCTTGTGAACTTGTTATAATAGTGAGACTCCTTATTTTATAGCTTGAAGAGGTGAATTTGGATATTGTCTTTAAAATAATTTAAAAATGATTCTCAGTTCTTTTTCACAATCCAGATTGCAATGCCATGAGCCATAAAAATGCACTCACTGGCATTGAGTAGAAACATTCCTGAGCATTTCTGAGGGCATGCATCATTCTGAGAGCTGAAAGCCTCATCTCTATCCTATGCTGAGTGGTTTCAAATTCCTCACCTTATGTAAAAGCAAAATACATAGCCCATCATTCCACCAGTGCCCATTCTGTTTCCATTCAATCTCTCCCACACATAAAACCCACTCCCCCCTTTTCCCACTACAGTATGATTATAATGTGCCTGTGGTACAGTCACTCATTCAGCAATTATATATTAAGTACTTCATATAATACAGGTAAGAGACAGTAGAAATAAAGCAGAAAACAAAATTGAAGGGAAAAAAAGAAGCTGTACACTAGAAGCTTTTATTTGAATGAGATGGTCAGTGTGGCTGGATTGTCTGGGGATGGGAGAGAAGAATGCATCAGGTCAAGAAAGGAATGAAACCAAAGGATTTTGTTGAGGGGCATTGGAAAGACTTTGTTTTACTTGTAACAGAAATAAGGAGACATATGTGGGTTGGAGGAATACAGGGATGTGACATATTTTTATCTGAATCCTTCTGTCTGCTTTCTTCAGATTAGACTATTAAGGCCCATCACAGCTGCCTAATTCCAGCAGAGTCTGAAGAGTCATAGTGTCTGTGTATTAATGACCTATTTCTGCTATTGTTATTATTTTGTCTTGAGTTACCATGTTTCTTTAGGAGATCTTGAAGGTTTTGTCAATGTCTCCTGAAATGACACCATATTTCCAAATTTTCTCCAACTGAAGGGTAGCTTGAATCACAAAGCCAACTGTGGAAACAATCCCAAGTCCCTCAGAGATCAAAAACGTGTTTCCCTTATTGGACTTGGTAAATGCAATCCATCATTCCCCCTGCCTACCCA